>JAGTTL010000240.1:0-73236 GCA_036851935.1 Coregonus suidteri | reverse complement strand
TTTCATACTCAACGAAGAGTCCTGGACTATAATAAGGTGCTGTTTGAGCTGGACTAACTGGTGTCTCCAAGTGGCCTCACACACCTACTCTCCAAAGTGGGCACAGGTTTCAATGCACTTTCATGACTCAACCAAGAGTTTTACTGGACTATAATACCGTGCTGTTTGAGCTGGACTAAACCGGTGTCTCCAAGTGGCCTCACACCTCTCCAAAGTGGGCACAGTTTCAATGCACTTTCATGACTCAAATTCCAAGAGTCCTGGACTATAATAAGGTGCTGTTTGAGCGGACTAACTGGTGTCTCCAAGTGGCCTCACACCTCTCCAACGAAGAGTCCTGGACTATAATAAGGTGCTGTTTGAGCTCTCCTGGCTGGGCTACTGAGGAACTACAGCAGGGAACAAAACCCTGCACCCCCCGCCATCACATAATGTTGTTTTACGAAATACAACAACGCTCCATTATAAATCGCAATCTGGGTCAGGTGGGGCATCATTTGGAAAAGCTTGTTCTATTGCCAACGTGACTAGCTCGATCTTAGTGTTAGGCTTTCACAATGCAGTTCAGGGAAACCGATCAATGTGAAGTGGATGTTTTGGACTCGTGGGTGTTTTGGCTCGCTTGCATGACATCAGAACGGTGTTTAGTACAATCCTCAATGTCACATCTTTCAAAATACACAGCCCTCTTCATTTACAGCGTTTCCCTCAATCAGACAACACAACATTTTGCAAAAGTTGCCCAGTTAGCGGGAGGGATGGTGGCAACTTGGTGTCGTGAGGTGGTCAAGGTCAGAATGGCTGTCAGTCCAAACCCATACAGCTCTGACCTCTGACCTCAGCGTGTTACCGTACAGCCACTGAGCTCTGACGTCATGTATAGCGTGTTACTGTCCAGAACCAGAGCTCTGACGTCATGTATAGCGTGTTACTGTCCAGCCACTGAGCTCTGACGTCATGTATAGCGTGTTACTGTCCAGCCACTGAGCTCTGACGTCATGTATAGCATGTTACTGTCCAGCCACTGAGCACTGACGTCATGTATAGCGTGTTACCGTACAGAACCAGAGCTCTGACGTCATTTATAGCGTGTTACTGTCCAGCCACTGAGCTCTGACGTCATGTATAGCATGTTACTGTCCAGCCACTGAGCTCTGACGTCATGTATAGCATGTTACTGTCCAGCCACTGAGCTCTGACGTCATGTATAGCGTGTTACCGTACAGAACCAGAGCTCTGACGTCATGTATAGCATGTTACTGTCCAGCCACTGAGCTCTGACGTCATGTATAGCGTGTTACTGTACAGCCACTGAGCTCTGACGTCATGTATAGCGTGTTACTGTCCAGCCACTGAGCTCTGACGTCATGTATAGCGTGTTACTGTACAGCCACTGAGCTCTGACGTCATGTATAGCGTTGTTACTGTCCAGCCACTGACAGTCCTGACGTCATGTATAGCGTGTTACTGTCCAGCCACTGAGCTCTGACGTCATGTATAGCATGTTACTGTCCAGCCACTGAGCTCTGACGTCATTTATAGCATGTTACTGTCCAGCCACTGAGCTCTGACGTCATGTATAGCTGTTACTGTCCAGCCCACTGAGCTCTGACGTCATGTATAGCGTGTTTACTGTCCAGCCACTGAGCTCTGACGTCATGTATAGCGTGTTACTGTCCAGCCACTGAGCTCTGACGTCATGTATAGCATGTTACTGTCCAGCCACTGAGCTCTGTCGTCATGTATAGCATGTTACTGTCCAGCCACTGAGCTCTGACGTCATGTATAGCATGTTACTGGTCCAGCCACTGAGCTCTGACGTCATGTATAGCGTGTTACTGTCCAGCCATGAGCTCTGACGTCATGTATAGCATGTTACTGTCCAGCCACTGAGCTCTGACGTCATGTATAGCATGTTACTGTACAGCCACTGAGCTCTGACGTCATGTCATAGCGTGTTACTGTCCAGCCACTGAGCTCTGACGTCATGTATGCATGTTACTGTCCAGCCACTGAGCTCTGACGTCATGTATAGCATGTTACTGTCCAGCCACTGAGCTCTGACGTCATGTATAGCATGTTACTGTCCAGCCACTGAGCTCTGACGTCATGTATAGCGTGTTACGGTCCAGCCATGAGCTCTGAACGTCATGTATAGCGTGTTACTGTACAGCCCACTGAGCTCTGACGTCATGTATAGCGTGTTACTGTCCAGCCACTGAGCTCTGACGTCATGTATAGGCGTGTTACTGCTCAGCCAATGAGCTCTGACGTCATGTATAGCGTGTTACTGTCCAGAACCAGAGCTCTGACGTCATGTATAGCATGTTACTGTCCAGCCACTGAGCTCTGTACGTCATGTATAGCGTGTTTACCGTACAGCCACTGAGCTCTGACGTCATGTATAGCGTGTTACTGTCCAGCCACTGAGCTCTGACGTCATGTATAGCATGTTACTGTCCAGCCCACTGAGCTCTGACGTCAATGTATAGCATGTTACTGTCCAGCCACTGAGCTTCTGACGTCATGTATAGCGTGTGTTACCGTACAGCACATCTGAGCTCTGACGTCATGTATAGCGTGGTTACCGTACAGCCACTGAGCTCTGACGTCATGTATAGCATGTTACTGTCCAGACACTGAGCTCTGACGTCATGTATAGCATGGTTGTCTGTCCAGCCACTGAGCTCTGACGTCATGTATAGCATGTTACTGTCCAGACACTGAGCTCTGACGTCATGTATAGCATGTTACTGTCCAGACACTGAGCTCTGACGTCATGTATAGCGTGTTACCGTACAGCCACTGAGCTCTGACGTCATGTATAGCATGTTACTGTCCAGACACTGAGCTCTGACGTCATGTATAGCATGTTACCGTACAGCCACTGAGCTCTGACGTCATGTATAGCGTGTTACTGTCCAGCCACTGAGCTCTGACGTCATGTATAGCATGTTACCGTACAGCCACTGAGCTCTGACGTCATGTATAGCGTGTACTGTCCCAGCCACTGAGCTCTGACGTCATGTGTATAGCAGTGTTACTGTCCAGCCACTGAGCTCTGACGTCATGTATAGCGTGTTACTGTCCAGCCACTGAGCTCTGACGTCATGTATAGCGTGTTACTGTCCAGCTACTGAGCTCTGACATCATGTATAGGTGTTACTGTCCAGCCACTGAGCTCTGACGTCAGTGTATAGCGTGTTACTGTCCAGCCCACTGAGGTCTGACGTATGTATAGCGTGTTACTGTACCAGCTACTGAGCTCTGACGTCATGTATAGCGTGTTACTGTCCAGCCACTGAGCTCTGACGTCATGTATAGCGTGTTACCGTACAGCCACTGAGCTCTGACGTCATGTATAGCGTGTTACTGTCCAGCCACTGAGCTCTGACGTCATGTATAGCATGTTACTGTCCAGCCACTGAGCTCTGATGTCATGTATAGCATGTTACTGTCCAGCCACTGAGCTCTGACGTCATATATAGCGTGTTACTGTCCAGCCACTGAGCTCTGACGTCATGTATAGCGTGTTTTACTGTCCAGCTACTGAGCTCTGACATCATGTATAGCGTGTTACTGTCCAGCCACTGAGCTCTGACGTCATGTATAGCGTGTTACTGTCCAGCCCACTGAGGTCTGACGTCATGTATAGCGTGTTACTGTCCAGCTACTGAGCTCTGACGTCATGTATAGCGTGTTACTGTCCAGCCACTGAGCTCTGACGTCATGTATAGCGTGTTACCGTACAGCCACTGAGCTCTGACGTCATGTATAGCGTGTTACTGTCCAGCCACTGAGCTCTGACGTCATGTATAGCGGTGTTACTGTCCAGCCACTGCATTCCAATTGATCAGTGCCCAAATCTGCCATTTTCAACCCGTATATGGGTACGATTGATCAGAGACCGTATGTGGTCTTGTGCAACAAAGTCTGCAGATGTTATGGCTCTGGACGAGCTGCCATATAAAAACAAAATAATTGAAGCCAAAAAGTTTATTGCCTGACAACCATAGTTGAACTTTATGGCCCAGCTAAACAATTCAGACAGTCTGTTTGTGTAGGAGTATGTTGACTACAATACTAGACTTCTGTACGTCTCCACATGGAAATAGCCTTCATGTCTGTGTGAATGTTGTCCACCTTTCTCTCTCCAGGTACATGTACTTTACCAACCTGCAGGAGCGTAGTCCCCCGAAGATTAGAGCGAGCAGCGCTGGACGGGACGGAGAGAGAGGAGGTGTTGTTCTTCAGTGGTTTTGGGAAGCCTGTTGCCCTGGCGATAGACAACGAGGTCGGCAAGCTGTTCTGGGTCGACTCAGACCTCCGACGCATCGAGAGCAGTGACCTGTCAGGTGTCTACCTACCTCATGTCTGCCAATCACTGATCTGGCTCCTTGGGGTCATAGCCAATCACTGCTCTGGGTCATAGCCATCTGCCCTGGTCATAGTTCAATAGGGCTCCAGGAGAGGATCATAAAGAAGGAGGGGCCAGGCTGAGATCATAGCCAGAGAACGAGGGAGAGGAGGGAGAGAACGAGGGAGAGGAGAGGGGGGCTGGGACGAACACGAGGGAGAGGAGGGGGGGAATAAGCCACGAGGGGAGAGAGTGGTAGGGCTCCACGAGGGAGAGGAGTGGTGGGAACGAGGGAAGAGGATGGGGGGAAACGAGGGAGAGGAGTGGGTGGGGACGAGGGAGAGGAGTGGATGTGGGAACGAGGGAGAGGAGGGGGGGAGCGAGGGAGGAGGGGGGGGGAGCGAGGGAGGAGGAGTGGTGGGAAAACGAGGGAGAGGAGTGGTGGGGAACGAGGGAGAGGAGTGTGGGGGGAACGAGGGAGAGGAGGAGGAGGGAACGAGAGAAGGAGGAGGGAACGAGGGAGAGGAGTGGTGGGAACGAGGGAGAGGAGTGGTGGGAACGAGGGAGAGGAGGGGGGGGGAGCGAGGGAGAGGAGGGGGGGAGCGAGGGAGAGGAGTGGTGGGAACGAGGGAGAGGATTGGTGGGAACGAGGGAGAGGAGGAGGAGGGAGGGAGGGGGGAACGAGGGAGAGGAGGAGGAGGGGAACGAGGGAGAGGAGTGGTGGGAACGAGGGAGAGGAGGAGGAGGAGGAGGAGGGAACGAGGGAGGGGAGGGGGGGAACGAGGTAGAGGAGGGGGGGAACGAGGGAGAGGAGTGGTGGGAACGAGGGAGAGGAGTGGTGGGAACGAGGGAGAGGAGGAAACGAGGGAGAGGGGAGGGAATGAGGGAGAGGAGGAAGAGGAGGGGACGGGGATGAGGGAGGGGAGAGGAGGTAAAGAGGGAGGGGTGCAAAGTGAACACCATCAGGATATCAACCTGGAGAATCCCTCATTGTGAAGATCCTGAAGGCTGCTGTCCTTTGTTTAATGTTCTGTTCTTACCTCACCACCCTCTACCACCCTCTCCTCTCCTCTCCTCTCCTCTCCTCTCCTCTCCTCTCCTCTCGCTCTCCTCTCCCTCTCCTCTCCTCACCACCCTCTACCTACTCTCCTCTCTCCTCTCCTCTCCTCTCCTCTCCTCTCTCTTCTCTTCTCTCTCCTCTCTCTCCTCTCCTCTCCTCTCCTCTCCTCTCCTCACCACCCTCTACTCCTCTCTCTCCTCTCCTCTCCTCTCCTCTACCGCTCTCTCCTCTCCTATCTGCCCCTTTCCTCCTCAGTTCTCCTCCCTCTCAGTTTCCTTCACTTCCTGACCCTTTTACCTTCTTCCTTGTTTTGCCTCTCCCCCTCCTCCAGGAGCCAATCGGATCGTGATTGAGGACTCCAACATCCTCCAGCCGGTTGGTCTGACGGTGTTTGGTAACCATCTGTACTGGATCGACCGTCAGCAGCAGATGATCGAACGCATCGACAAGACGACCAGGGAGGGAAGAACCAAGATCCAGGCTCGCATTGCCTCTCTCAGCGACATTCACGCTGTCTATGACCTAGACATGAGAGAGTACAGTAAGTACCCTGACCCCTGACCTCTAGACATGAGAGTACAGTAAGTACCCTGACCCCTGACCTCTAGACATGAGAGTACAGTAAGTACCCTGACCCCTGACCTCTAGACATGAGAGTACAGTAAGTACCCTGACCCCTGACCTCTAGACATGAGAGAGTACAGTAAGTACCCTGACCCCTGACCTCTAGACAGGAGAGAGTACAGTAAGTACCCTGACCCCTGACCTCTAGACATGAGAGTACAGTAAGTACCCTGACCCCTGACCTCTAGACAGGAGAGAGTACAGTAAGTACCCTGACCCCTGACCTCTAGACATGAGAGAGTACAGTAAGTACCCTGACCCCTGACCTCTAGACAGGAGAGAGTACAGTAAGTACCCTGACCCCTGACCTCTAGACATGAGAGTACAGTAAGTACCCTGACCCCTGACCTCTAGAACAGTAGAGAGTACAGTAAGTACCCTGACCCCTGACCTCTAAGACATGAGAGTACAGTAAGTACCTGACCCCTGACCTCTAGACATGAGAGAGTACAGTAAGTACCCTGACCCCCTGACCTCTAGACATGAGAGAGTACAGTAAGTACCCTGACCCCTGACCTCTAGACAGGAGAGAGTACAGTAAGTACCCTGACCCCTGACCTCTAGACATGAGAGAGTACAGTAAGTACCCTGACCCCTGACCTCTAGACATGAGAGAGTACAGTAAGTACCCTGACCCCTGACCTCTAGACATGAGAGTACAGTAAGTACCCTGACCTCTAGACATGAGAGAGTACAGTAAGTACCCTGACCCCTGACCTCTAGACATGAGAGAGTACAGTAAGTACCCTGACCCCTGACCTCTAGACAGGAGAGAGTACAGTAAGTACCCCTGACCCCTGACCTCTAGACATGAGAGTACAGTAAGTACCCTGACCCCCTGACCTCTAGACAGGAGAGAGTACAGTAAGTACCCTGACCCCCTGACCTCTAGACATGAGAGAGTACAGTAAGTACCCTGACCCCTGACCTCTAGACATGAGAGAGTACAGTAAGTACCCTGACCCCTGACCTCTAGACATGAGAGTACAGTAAGTACCCTGACCCCTGACCTCTAGACAGGAGAGAGTACAGTAAGTACCCTGACCCCTGACCCCTCTCTCAGTAGCTTGGACACGAGTACAGTACCTAACCTAGAATAATAACCTTGTTTGAATTGGCCAAATACAAAATGACAGGCCACGTGACCCATGGTATACTGTAGAATGGTAGAGTCCCACTGTCATTCTATGGTCCATAAAGACCTGCTAATAGAAGTCCCCTGGTTTCCCCATAGCGATGAAACTTAGGTTTATGAGTGTTTTAACAATGCTTCCCGTGAGCTCCGTTGGTAGAGCAGAGGCGCTTGCACGCCAGGGTAAGTGAGCCGATTCCCACGGGGGACACTACTATGACTAAAATGTATGCACTCAGTACTGTAAGTCGCTCTGGATAAGAGCATCCTCTAAATGACTACAATTTAATCTGTTCTACGCCGGCCCCTGTAACCTGCGTTTCCCAAAAACCCAACTGTTTGCTAAGTGCGTCCCTTGGAGCATGTGGCAATATTGAAGAGATCAAAAGAAAGGGAGTACTGCTCTCAGATCAGCTTTCTCCATTAAAATCTTTACTCAAATATTAAAAATGATTCCACAATACTGATGATGGATCAGCTCCTAGAGAGATATTACCATCTATGGCTACAATACTGATGAAGGATCAGCTCCTAGAGAGATATTACCATCTATGGCTACAATACTGATGAAGGATCAGCTCCCAGAGAGATATTACCATCTATGGCTCCCAATACTGATGAAGGATCAGCTCCCTAGAGAGATATTTACCATCTATGGCCTACAATACTGATGAAGGATCAGCTCCTTAGAGAGATATTATCAATCAATCAATCAATCAATTTATATTTTATATAGCCCTTCTTACATCAGCTAATATCTCGAAGTGCTGTACAGAAACCCAGCCTAAAACCCCAAACAGCTAGTAATGCAGGTGTAGAAGCACATATTACCATCTATGGCTACAATACTGATGAAGGATCAGCTCCTAGAGAGATATTACCATCTATGGCTACAATACTGATTGAAGGATCAGCTCCTAGAGAGATATTACCATCTATGGCTACAATACTGATGAAGGATCAGCTCCTAGAGAGATATTACCATCTATGGCTACAATACTAATGAAGGATCAGCTCCTAGAGAGATATTACCATCTATGGCTACAATACTGATGAAGGATCAGCTCCAGAGAGATATTACCATCTATGGCTACAATACTGATGAAGGATCAGCTCCTAGAGAGATATTACCATCTATGGCTACAATACTGATGAAGGATCAGCTCCCAGAGAGATATTACCATCTATGGCTACAATACTGATGAAGGATCAGCTCCCAGAGAGATATTACATCTGATGGCTACAATACTTAGATGAAGGGCTCAGCTCCAGAGAGATATTACCATCTATGGCTACAATACTGATGAAGGATCAGCTCCCAGAGAGATATTACCATCTATGGCTACAATACTGATGAAGGATCAGCTCCTAGAGAGATATTACCATCTATGGCTACAATACTGATGAAGGATCAGCTCCCAGAGAGATATTACCATCTATGGCTACAATACTGATGAAGGATCAGCTCCTAGAGAGATATTACCATCTATGGCTACAATACTGATGAAGGATCAGCTCCTAGAGAGATATTACCATCTATGGCTACACATATTGATGCAGATTATTCTAACACTTACCCTATAATAACGCACTAAATCACTGATTTGGCACATTATTGCGCACGTTAGGCTACACATCATGAAATATATTGAGACCAATTACAGACGGTAGCATACAAGTAGCAAAATAGAACTCAATTGAACATGACATTTATTTAAATAGGCCTATAGCCTACTGTTTATATTTTAATACAGTCATCTCGGTTTTAATTTGAAGCATCTTTTTATACTTTGCTTGATTGTATGAATTTAAAAAACATTGGCAACTTTGTATTTGTAGTCAACTTCGTTCTGAAGTTATTGGCGGTCACAGAGCGATGGATAAACCATGTGATTCCATGTTTAGCAGAGATCTTCTGTGTATAAAGTGATGCAGGAGGGCAAAAACAGCTCTGAGATTTAATAATCCTAAGGTTTTAACGATGAACTTAGCCTTAAGATGCTTTTAGGAAACAGCTCTGAGATTTAATGATGCTCCTAAGGTTGTAACGATGAACTTAGCCTTAAGATGCTTTTGGGAAACAGCTCTGAGATTTATCAATGCTCCTAAGGTTGTAACGATGAACTTAGCCTTAAGATGCTTTTGGGAAACAGCTCTGAGATTTAATGCTCCTAAGGTTGTAACGATGAACTTAGTCTTAAGATGCTTTTGGGAAACAGCTCTGAGATGTATCAATGCTCCTAAGGTTGTAACGATGAACTTAGCCTTAAGATGCTTTTGGGAAACAGCTCTAAGATTTAATGATGCTCCTAAGGTTGTAACGATGAACTTAGCCTTAAGATGCTTTTGGGAAACAGCTCTAAGATTTAATGATGCTCCTAAGGTTGTAACGATGAACTTAGCCTTAAGATGCTTTTGGGGAACCGGGCCCAGTACTAGGATAAGGCAGTTGACCCCCTGCTCTCAGAGCTCAACTTTCTCCATGTTGTTCCTGACCTCTGACCTCAATCCTCTCCTTCAGGTAAGCACCCTTGTACCTGGGACAACGGAGGCTGTTCTCACATCTGTATCGTCAAGGGAGACGGAACCACACGCTGCTCCTGTCCTGTTCATCTGGTGCTGCTGCAGGATGAACTCTCCTGTGGAGGTAGGGCGCCTAAACCTGACCTCTGACCCTGCGGTCCTGGTCACAGCCTTACACTAGATAGTGAACTATGGAGATGGACTGACATGAAATGATATCCCTACCACAACACGTAGAGCACTGGTCAAATGTGAACACAGGATTAAAATGCCCCTAACCTCTCTCCTCTCCTCTCCTCCCCCAGAACCCCCCACCTGTTCCCCAGAGCAGTTCTCGTGTGTGTCTGGGGAGGTGGACTGTATTCCCCAGGCGTGGCGGTGTGACGGCTACCCAGAGTGTGATGACAGTAGTGATGAGGGAGACTGTCCTGTATGTTCAGATTCAGAGTTTCAGTGTGACTCCAGACAGTGTGTTGACCTCAGCCTCCACTGCAACGGAGAGGTCAACTGTCAGGATCGCTCAGACGAGAACAGATGTGAAGGTAAGGCAGGAGAACACACACACAGAGACACACACACACACACAGAGACACACACACACACAGACACACACACACACACAGAGAGACACACACAGAGAGACACACACACACACACAGAGACACACACACACACACACAGAGACACACACACACACACACAGAGACACACACACACACACACACACAGAGACACACACACACACAGAGAGACACACACACACACACACACACACACACAGAGACACACACACACACACAGACACACACACACACACACACAGAGACACACACACACACAGAGACACACACACACACACACACACACACACACAGAGACACACACACACACACACACACACACACACACACACACACACAGAGACACACACACACACACAGAGACACACACACACACAGAGACACACACACACACAGACACACACACACACACACACAGAGACACACACACACACACACACAGAGACACACACACACACACACACACACACACACAGAGACACACACACACACACACACAGAGACACACACACACACACACACACACACACAGACACACACACACACACACAGACACACACACACACAGAGACACACACACACACACAGACACACACACACACAGAGACACACAGAGACACACACACACAGAGACACACACACACACACAGACACACACACACACACACACACACACACACACACACACACACACACACAGACACACACACACACACAGAGACACACACACACACACACACACACAGAGACACACACACAGAGACACACACACACACACACACACACACACACAGACACACACACACACAGAGACACACACACACACAGAGACACACACACACACAGAGACACACACACACAGAGACACACACACAGAGACACACACACACAGACAGACAAGACACACACACACACAGACACACACACACACACAGGACACACACACACACAGAGAGACACACAGAGACACACAGAGACACACACACAGACACACACACAGACACACAGAGACACACAGAGACACACAGACAGACAGTCAGGACAGTGATCAGAACAGACACACTGTCAGGACCACTGTGATCAGAACAGACACACTGTCAGGACCACTGTGATCAGAACAGACACACTGTCAGGACCACTGTGATCAGAACAGACACACTGTCAGGACCACTGTGATCAGAACAGACACTGTGAAGGTAAGAGTTGAAATAACAAGTCTGGTGTGTATTTGGTTCTGACCCTTGTTGAACCCTGTCCTCTCCAGTGCGCTGTTCCCCGGACCAGTTCAGCTGTTCTAGCGGTCAGTGTGTGGGGAAAACATCAGGTCTTGTGTGTATTTGTTCTGACCCGTGTTGAACCCTGTCCTCTCCAGTGCGCTGTTCCCCGGACCAGTTCAGCTGTTCTAGCGGTCAGTGTGTGGGGAAACATCAGGTCTTGTGTGTATATTTTAACTGACCCTTGTTGAACCCTGTCCTCTCCAGTGCGCTGTTCCCCGGACCAGTTCAGCTGTTCTAGCGGTCAGTGTGTGGGGAAACATCAGGTCTTGTGTGTATTTGGTTCTGACCCTTGTTTAACCCTGTCCTCTCCAGTCGCTGTTCCCCGGACCAGTATAAGTTCAGCTGTTCTATATAAAGTGTGTGGGGAAATGATTAGAAGTGTGATCACTTCAACCGACTGCTCCCAAGTGGACGAGCGGGCTGCTGTAAGGCATACCTGCCCTATTTCATCTGCTCCCAGACCAGTCACTACAGTTTCGCTCATGAGAGCAGCGAGTTTTTCTAAGGCAGTGTGTGTCTAGCGCTTAGAGGCGTCCCTACAGACCCCGAGTGGAGCAGCGGTCTAAGGCACTGCCTCTCAGTGCTTGAGGCGTCACTACAGACCGAGTGGCGCAGCGGTCTAAGGCACTGCATCTCAGTGCTTGAGGCGTCACTACAGACCCCCTGGTTCGATTCCAGGCTGTATCACAACCGGCCGTGATTGGGAGTCCCATAGGGCGGCGCACAATTGGCCCAGCGTCGTCCGGGTTTGGCCGGTGTAGGCCGTCATTGTAAATAAGAATTTGTTCTTAACTGACTTGCCTAGTTAAATAAAGGATAAATGTTTTTTTTTTTACATGATAGATCTGATCCCAGACCAGTAATATGGTTGTTTCTCTCATGAGAAACAGGGAGTTTTTCTAAATAGAGTACGTGTCTAAGTGATATGGTGACGATTTCGTTCCAACTAACCTCCTTAAAGGTAGTATTTTACCTGCTTGATCACTGTCTCCAAAGTGAAGGTGGAATAATGTCATTCTAGTAAGCTCCCCTTCTCCTTCTCCTCTATCCCCCCCCCCCCAGACCCGACGGAAGAGCCGTCCTCCCAGCCCACCAACACCATCGGTTCCATTGTGGGGGTTGTCATGGCGCTGTTCGTGGTGGGTGCGGTCTACTTGGTGTGTCAGCGCGTGCTCTGTCCCCAGATGAAGGAGGACAGGGAGACGGTAACCAATGACTTGGTGGTCCACGGCCCCTCTGTTTCATTGGGTTATGTACCGCACCCGTCCTCTCTGTCTGGGTCTCTGCCAGGTAGGACACACACACACACACACACACACACACACACACACACACACACACACACAGTTACACACACACACACCCACAGTTACACACACACACACACACACACACCCAGTTAGACACACCCAGTTAGACCCACCCAGTTAGACCCACCAATAGACCAATCCAGACCCAGACCCACCCAGTTAGACCCACCAATAGACCAACCCAGACCCAGACCCACCCAGTTAGACTCACCAATAGACCAACTAAGACCCAGTCTCTCATTCCAGACAATACCACACTGTGCCACCAGGAAAATTAACTAAAACAAACCAATTTTCAGAGCTCAGTGTGCGACACCATGAAAAAAAACTCTTAGACATAATAGTTGTAATGAGGACCCACACTTCGCTGTACTGTAGACCACCCCCAGTGCCCTAGCGAGGCTGATTCGTTAGCGTCATGGTAGCACCCATTTATACAGCGGGGAAAAAAAACTTCTCAGATTCTAGGCCAAACCAGATCAAAAGTGCCCTGACCTGGTTAGCACACCACACAGCGGGAGGACGTTCATAAACCATGTCGTGGGCCGTTCTAAAACTACTTGCGTGTTGTTAAATCTAATAAAATCAAATGTTATTCGTCACATACACATGTTTAGCAGATTTAGCGAAATGCTTGTGTTTCTAGCTCCAACAGTGTAGTAATATCTAACAATACACACAACCTGAAAGTAAAATAATGGAATTAAGGAATATATAAATATTAGATGAGCAAGGTCTGAGTGGCATAGACTAGAATACAGTAGAATAGAATACAGTAAATACATATGAGATGAGTAAAGCTCTGTTATAGCCTCTAGGGGTTAATATCATTTAAATATATAGGTCTATATAGCCTCTAGGGGTTAATATCATTTAAATATATAGGTCTATATAGCCTCTAGGGGTTAATATCATTTAAATATATAGGTCTATATAGCCTCTAGGGGTTAATATCATTTAAATATATAGGTCTATATAGCCTCTAGGGGTTAATATCATTTAAATATATAGGTCTATATAGCCTCTAGGGGTTAATATCATTTAAATATATAGGTCTATATAGCCTCTAGGGGTTAATATCATTTAAATATATAGGTCTATATAGCCTCTAGGTAGTTAATATCATTTAAATATATAGGTCTATATAGCCTCTAGGGGTTAATATCATTTAAATATATAGGTCTATATAGCCTCTAGGGGTTAATATCATTTAAATATATAGGTCTATATAGCCTCTAGGGGTTAATATCATTTAAATATATAGGTCTATATAGCCTCTAGGTAGTTAATATCATTTAAATATATAGGTCTATATAGCCTCTAGGGGTTAATATCATTTAAATATATAGTCTATATAGCCTCTAGGGAAAAATATCATTTAATATATAGGTCTATATAGCCTCTAGGGGTTAATATCATTTAAATATATAGGTCTATATAGCCTCTAGGGGTTAATATCATTTAAATATATAGGTCTATATAGCCTCTATTATCATTTAAATATATAGGTCTATATAGCCTCTAGGGGTTAATATCATTAAATATATAGGTCTATATAGCCTCTAGGGGTTAATATCAAAATATATAGGTCTATATAGCCTCTAGGGTTAATATCATTTAATATATAGGTCTATATAGCCTCTAGGGGTTAATATCATTTAAATATATAGGTCTATATAGCCTCTAGGGGTTAATATCATTTAAATATATAGGTCTATATAGCCTCTAGGGGGTTAATATCATTTAAATATATAGGTCTAATAGCCTTCTAGGGTTATAGCATTTCCATATATAGGTCTATATATCTAGGGGTTAATATCATTTAAATATATAGGTCTATATAGCCTCAGTAGGGGTTAATATCATTTAAATAATAGAGGTCTATATAGCCTCAGGTTCTATCATTTAAATATATAGGTCTAGATAGGCTCTAGGTTAATATCATTTAAATATATAAGGTCTATATAGCCTCTAGGGGTTATATCATTTAAATATATAGGTCTATATAGCCTCTAGGGGTTAATATCATTTAAATATATAGGGAGATATAGCCTCTAGGGGTTAATATCATTTAATATATAGGTCTATATAGCCTCTAGGGGTTAGATCACGCTTAAATACAAGGGGTTAATATCATTAAATAGCCGCATAGGTCTATATAGCCACTAGGGGTTAATATCATTTAAAGCGGTCTATATAGCCTCTAGGGGGTTAATATCATTTAAATATATAGGTCTATATAGCCTCTAGGGGTTAATATCATTTAAATATATAGGTCTATATAGCCTCTAGGGGTTAATATCATTTAAATATATAGGTCTATATAGCCTCTAGGGGTTAATATCATTTAAATATATAGGTCTATATAGCCTCTAGGGTTAATATCATTTAAATATATAGTCTATATAGCCTCTAGGGGTTAATATCATTTAAATATATAGGTCCTATATAGCCTCTAGGGGTTAATATCATTTAAATATATAGGTCTATATAGCCTCTAGGGGTTAATATCATTTAAATATATAGGTCTATATAGCCTCTAGGGGTTAATATCATTTTAAATATATAGGTCTATATAGCCTCTAGGGGTTAATATCATTTAAATATATAGGTCTATATAGCCTCTAGGGGTTAATATCATTTAAATTGGCCAGGTCTATATAGCCTCTAGGGGTTAATATCATTTAAATATATCTATATTAAAAAAGGTCTATAGCCTCTAGGGTGTTAATATCATTTAAATATATAGGTCTATATAGCCTCTAGGGTTTAATATCATTATAAATATATACCTGGTCTAGGGTTAATATCATTTCTATATAGTCTATATAGCCTGGTTATATCATTTAAATATATAGGTCTATATAGCCTCTAGGGGTTAATATCATTTAAATATATAGGTCTATATAGCCTCTAGGGGTTAATATCATTTAAATATATAGGTCTATATAGCCTCTAGGGGTTTAATATCATTTAAATATATAGGTCTATATAGCCTCTAGGGGTTAATATCATTAAATATATAGGTCTATATAGCCTCTAGGGGTTTAATATCATTTAAATATATAGGTCTATATAGCCTCTAGGGGTTAATATCATTTAAATATATAGGTCTATATAGCCTCTAGGGGTTAATATCATTTAAATATATAGGTCTATATAGCCTCTAGGGGTTAATATCATTTAAATATATAGGTCTATATAGCCTCTAGGGGTTAATATCATTTAAATATATAGGTCTATATAGCCTCTAGGGGTTAATATCATTAAATGTATATCATTCATCAATTTTAAATTAGGTCTTATATAGCCTCTAGGGGTTAATATCATTTAATATCTAGGTCTATATAGCCTCTAGTAAATATCATTTAAATATATAGGTCTATATAGCCTCTAGGGGTTAATATCATTAAAATATATAGGTCTATATAGCCTCTAGGGGGCTAATATCATTTAAATATATAGGTCTATATAGCCTCTAGGGTTAAACCATAGATATATAGGTCTATATAGGCTCTGAGGGGTTTAATATCATTTAAATATATAGGTCTATATAGCCTCTAGGGGTTAATATCATTTAAATATATAGGTCTATATAGCCTCTAGGGTTAATATCATTTAAAATATATAGGTCTATATAGCCTCTAGGTTAAATTATAGGTCATATCATTAATATTTAAATATATAGGTCTATATAGCCTAGGGGTTAATATCATAAATATATAGGGGTCTAGGCAGAACAGGGGTTAAATCATTTAATATATAGGTCTATATAGCCTCTAGGGGTTAATATCATTTAAATATATAGGTCTATATAGCCTCTAGGGGTAATATCATTTAAATATATAGGTCTATATAGCCTCTAGGTCTCTAATATCATTTAAATATATAGGTCTATATAGCCTCTAGGAGTTGAAAATATAGGTACAGGTAGGGGTTCTATATAGCCTCTAGGGGTTAATATCATTTAAATATATAGGTCTATATAGCCTCTAGGGGTAATATCATTTAAATATATAGGTCTATATAGCCTCTAGGGGTTAATATCATTTAAATATATATAGTCTATATAGCCTCTAGGGGTCTCATATCATTTAAATATATAGGTCTATATAGCCTCTAGGGGTTAATATCATTTAAATATATAGGTCTATATAGGACTAGGGGTTAATATCATTTAAATATATAGGTCTATATAGCCTCTAGGGGTTAATATCATTTAAATATATAGGTCTATATAGCCTCTAGGGGTTAATATCATTTAAATATATAGGTCTATATAGCCTCTAGGGGTTAATATCATTTAAATATATAGGTCTATATAGCCTCTAGGGGTTAATATCATTTAAATATATAGGTCAATATAGCCTCTAGGGGCCATCTAGGGGATAGGTCTATATAGCCTCTAGGGGTTAATATCATTTAATATATAGGTCTATATAGCCTCTAGGGGTTAATATCATTTAATATCAGGTCTAAAGCCTAAGGGGGGGGGGGGGCCAATATATAGGTCTATATAGGTTAATATCATTTAAATATATAGGTCTATATAGCCTCTAGGGGACTAAGTTATATCATTTAAATATATAGGTCTATATAGCCTCTAGGGGGTTAATATCATTTAAATATATAGGTCTATATAGCCTCTAGGGGGTTAATATCATTTAAATATATAGGTCTATATAGCCTCTAGGGGTTAATATCATTTAAATATATAGGTCTATATAGCCTCTAATATCATTTTAATCTATCATTTAAATATATAGGTCTATATAGCCTCTAGGGGTTAATATCATTTAAATATATAGGTCTATATAGCCTCTAGGGGTTAATATCATTTAAATATATAGGTCTATATAGCCTCTAGGGGTTAATATCAGTGAAATATGTTCCTACCAAGGAAAGGAAAAGGGATAGCTTCTTCTAGCCTGACGACTCCGACTCCATTCTACCGCTGTTCTGTCCTTCGCTACATACAGAACTCATTGTGGAGAAGAAACTAGTGTCTGTGGGCTCGGCGTAGCGTTAAGCCAGGCAAGGCTTTGGCAGGAGATCAATGATCATAGCAATGAATGAATTGAATGACAGATCTCTTGGATGTCATCACAAACCCTGACGTTTTTAAAGAGACAGTGTACAATTTCCAATGTAAAGCATCTCAATAGAAGAATAGTACCTTTCCACCATGTGGAAACCTAATACTCCACAGATGACTTTGTCATTTCAACGACAGGTTTTCGTATCAACATTTTAGCTTTTAAACTCAGCAAAAAAAAGAAACGTCCCTTTTTCAGGACCCTGTCTTTCAAAGATAATTTGTAAAAATCCAAATAACTTCACAGATCTTCATTGTAAAGGGTTTAAACACTGTTTCCCATGCTTGTTCAATGAACCAATGAACCATAAACGGTCATTAAGACATGACAGACGTGCCAATTAAGGTCATGCTTAGCAAAGGGCCTTTCTACTGACTCTGAAAAACATGCCCAGGGTCCCTGCATCTGCATGCATGCTGCAAGGAGGCATGCAAGTGGCCAGACAATAAATTGCAATAAATCCGTACTGTGAGACAGGACGGACAGCTGATCGTCCTCGCAGTGGCAGACCACGTGTAACAACACCTGCACAGGATCGGTACATCCGAACATCACACCTGCGGGACAGGTACAGGATGGCAACAACAACTGCCCGAGTTACACCAGGAACGCACAATCCCTCCATCAGTGCTCAGACTGTCCGCAATAGGCTGAGAGAGGCTGGACTGAGGGCAGGTCCTCACCAGACATCACCGGCAACAACGTCACCTACGGGCACAAACCCACCGTCGCTGGACCAGACAGGACTGGCAAAAAGTGCTCTTCACTGACGAGTCTTGGTTTTGTCTCGCCAGGGGGGATGGTCGGATTTGTGTTTATCGTCGAAGGAATGAGTGTTACACCGAGGCCTCGCGGGATCGATTTGGAGGTGGAGGGTCCGTCATGGTCTGGGGCGGTGTCACAGCATCATCGGACTGAGCTTGTTGTCATTGCAGGCAATCTCAACGCTGTGCGTTACAGGGAGGACATCCTCCTCCCTCATGTGGTACCCTTCCTGCAGGCTCATCCTGACATGACCCTCCAGCATGACAATGCCACCAGCCATGCTGCTCGTTCTGTGCGTGATTTCCTGCAAGACAGGAATGTCAGTGTTCTGCCATGGCCAGTGAAGAGCCCGGATCTCAATCCCATTGAGCACATCTGGGACCTGTTGGATCGGAGGGTGAGGGCTAGGGCCATTCCCCCCAGAAATGTCTGGGAACTTGCAGGTGCCTTGGTGGAAGAGTGGGGTAACATCTCACAGCAAGAACTGGCAAATCTGGTGCAGTCCATGAGGAGGAGATGCACTGCAGTACTTAATGCAGCTGGTGGCCACACCAGATACTGACTGTTACTTTAGATTTTGATCCCCCCTTTGTTCAGGGACACATTATTCAATTTCTGTTAGTTTGTTCAGTTTATGTCTCAGTTGTTGAATCTTGTTATGTTCATACAAATATTTACACATGTTAAGTTTGCTGAAAATAAACGCAGTTGACAGTGAGAGGACGTTTCTTTTTTTGCTGAGTTTATAATAAACTCATGTATTTCCAGTGTTACGTATTAGTTTCTAGGGCACAGTAGCTAGAATTCATATAGGCTCAATATAGGCTGTATCTCAATCAAATAAACGTATTTTCTGGTGCTCCTAACTTTTTAAAGTTGTGCTACCAATGAATTTGTTAATTTAGAGGCCTGCACACGCCACACACACACACACACACACACACACACACACACACCTCTCATATACACCTCTCATATACACACACACACACCCCCGGTCTCTCCTCATAAACCCAGTCCAAACCTCAGTTTGTTTACTGTTAGTGTTATATGAGAAATGTTTGATTTTCTTTGTGTTATTGACTAATACCCCCTCCCCCCCTTCAGGTATGTCCAGGGGGAAGTCTGTGATTGGTTCGTTGAGCATCATGGGCGGGTCCAGCGGCCCACCGTACGACCGCGCCCACGTGACCGGAGCCTCCTCCTCAAGCTCCTCCTCCACCAAGGGCACTTACTTCCCCCCGGTACGACACACACACACGCCTTACACACACACACACACACACACACACGCCTTACACACACACACACACACACACACACACACACACACACAGCCTTACACACACACACCTTACACGCACACACGCCTTACACACACACACCTTACACACACACCTTACAGACACACACACCTTACACACACACACGCCTTACAGACACACACCTTACAGACACACACACACACCTTACAGACACACACACACCTTACAGACACACACACACCTTACAGACACACCTTACAGACACACACACACACCTTACACACACACACACCTTACACATACACACACACCTTACACACACACACACACCTTACAGACACACACACACACACACACACACACCTTACAGACACACACACACACCTTACACACACACACACCTTACAGACACACACACACCTTACATACATTTACATTTACATTTTAGTCATTTAGCAGACACTCTTATCCAGAGCGACTTACAGGACCTTAGGGTTAAGTGCCTTGCTTAAGGGCACATCGACAGATTTTTCACCTAGTCGGCTCGGGGATTAGAACACAGCGACCTTTCGGTTACACACAACGCTCTTAACCACTAAGCTACCTGCCGCCCTGCATACACACACACACACACACCTTACAGACACACACACACACACAGACACACACACACCTTACAGACACACACACACCTTACAGACACACACACACACACACACACACACTTACACCAGTGTTAATTTCATCAACAAAAATAGGGACTAAAATATTTGTTAAACTTTGACAAGACTATAACTGACTAAACAGACCGTGAAAAAACTAGAACTAAAGGAAATAATTTTTCATTTCAGTTGACTAAAACGAGACTAAATGATCTCAGACGACAACCTGACTACTAAGTGGACTGGTTATACATATTGGCGCAGGCGACTCTCTTGCTTCCCCATAGCTAACCAGTCACCAGCAGCCTTCTAGTTAGCGACCCTTGACCTGGTTAAGAAACACAAGCTGCTTTACTAAATTAAAAACTATAGCAGCATTGACTTTAATTGTAAAACAACAGTCTAGGCATCTTCTTCTCTCCCTTCAGTATAGAGAAGTTGTCTCTTTGAATTTGTAGTCTCGTTCAACCCTCCCACTCTTCCCTACTGCATTTCATAGCCAGGTTCTGTAGCCAAGCCCCCCCCCCCCCCTCTTCCTCAGAAAGAACGTCTTGATTCTAGCCCGTACCGTTCAAAAGATATGACCCATAATACCGGCACTCAATTATTTTATTTCTGTCGTGAATTGACGGGCCGCGTTTTACATTCATGAGGCATATCGCAGGCTGTTCTGAAACGAGGCTACTAGCGGACCGGACCGTTAGCCATTTGTTAAGGCTACACCTTGTTCAGTCATGTTACCTCATTACCTATAGCTAACAACCTGGGGCGCGTTCAGCAGGATGCAATTATTATTACATTTTACATTTTTTTTGGTACCCCTTTTTCTCCCCAATTTTGTGATATCCAATTGGTAGTTAGTCTTGTCCCATCGCTGTAACTCCCGTACGGATTCGGGAGAGGCGAAGGTCGAGAGCCATGCGTCCTCCGAAACACAACCCTGTCAAGCCGCACTGCTTCTTGACACATTGCTCGCTTAACCCGGAAGCCAGCAGCACCAACGTGTCGGAGGAAACGCCGTACAACTGGCGACCGTGTCAGCGAAGCATGGTACCCCTGCCACAGGAGTCGCTAGAGAGCGATGGGACAAGGACATCTTGGCCAGCCAAACCCGACGCTGGGCCAATTGTGCGCCGCCTCATGGGTCGCTGCCGGCTCGGACGCAACGTTTTGGAACATTCAGATAGAAATATGCTATGTAGAAAAAACATGCCTCTCTGACTCAGTTGAATAGTACTAACGTATGGCTTATTCATGGAATTTCTATCTGCAACGTTCGCGAACGCTTTGCAACTGAACGTGGCCCTGGTAACATTAGCATTGCGGCACCCATCTGGTGGTTGTGCTTCTGCCCATTCATTATTACATAATGGCTTGTATGGCTGCCGTTTTACCCCTACTCCTAACCAACTGTGCTATTTTTGTTCGTTTTTTCACATTAAACTTATTTTGTACATGAGTCTGGTTATTACCGTACTCTTATGACCGAAAGTAGCTTCTGGACTTCAGAACAGCGATTACTCACCTTGAACTGGATTAAGATTTTTTGATTTTAAATGAGTCCCTGACGCCCTGGATATACTGTTTCTCAGTACCAGCCCAACATCCTTGTGTCATTCGCGTGGTTAAACCACTGAGATATAGGTACTCCTGCCTTTTGACAGTACCAGCAACCGCCACTACCATCCCTCTCCTATTGGCCAACGTGCAATCACTGGAAAATACACTCGGATGATCTCGATCACAGACTATATCCTACCTACACGGGACATTAAAAACTGTAATATCTTATGTTTCATCGAGTCGTGGCTGAACGACGACACGGATAATATAGAGCTGGCTGGTTTTTCCATCTACTCCAGGTAGCCTACGTCTTGCAAGACGAGGGAGTACTCCTTGTGTGTGTGGCTATTTGTCAATAACAGCTGGTGGCGATGTCTAATTTTAAGTCTTGAGGTATTGACAGTACCAGTACTCATGATAAGTCTGTAGACCACACTATCTACCATAGAGTTGTCATCTATATTTTTCGTAGTACCAGTCTATTTACCACCACAAACTGATGCTGGCACTAAGACCCCTACTCAACCTGTATAAGGCCCATTGACTCAGGAAAAGTACTCCTCCAGAAGCGTCGCTCCTAGTGGCCGGGGACTTTATGCCTACTCCAAACTTAACCCGTTCACCTGACTCTACAGCATGTTACTGTGCATATAGAGGGGTTAAAACTCTACCCCCTTTACTCCCAACGCCCATTGACGCATACAAAGCTCTCCTCCCTCGCCCTCCATTTGGCAATACCTGACCACAATATATCCTCCTGATTCACTTATAAGCACAAACTAATAGTCTGGAATTACCAGTGACTCGCTCAATACGGAAGTGGTCAGATGACCGGTGTATGCTACGTACAGGTCTGTTTTTACTAGCACAGACTGGAACATGTTCCGGGATTCATCCAATACCAGTACTCCTTGTACCACCTGCTGGTCATTAATAACTGCATCAACGTCGTCGGTACCCCCACAGTGACCGTACACATATCCCAACCATATAGCCATGGATTACAGTCAACACCTCACTGGTACTAAAGGCTAGAGCAGTTCATGGAGAGGGACTCTAATCCGGACGCTTATAAGAAATCCCGCTGCCCCTTGACGACGAACCATCAAACAGGCAAAGCTCAATACAGGACTACTTGACCTACTACACCCTGCTCTTGACGCTCGTCGGATGTGGCAGGGCTTGCAAACTATTACTGACTACACAGGGAAACCCATCCGCGACTGCCCAGTGATGTGACTCAGACCAGCTAAATGCCTTTTTATGCTCGCTTCGAGGCAAGCAACCTGAAGCATGCATGAGAGCACCAGCTGTTCCGGACGACTGTGTGATCACGTCTGTCCGTAGCCGATGTGACAAGACCTTTAAACATGTCAACATTCACAACCAGTCATAGACTGTTATAGTCTGGCTACCGCACAGCAAGCTGGTACCCCCTGCCCAAGTCTGGGTACCAAACGTCTCCTGAACAGCTTCTACCCCTAAGCCATAAGACTGCTGAACAGTTAAAGCTGCAATATGTAACTTTTTTGTATATAGTCTGGTTATTACCCCTACTCAACTTGACCAAATTCACCTAGAAATGTGAGTTATAGATCTGTCATTCTCATTGAAAGCTAGGCTGAGAAGTAGATCTGTTCTATGTTCGCTTTCTTGAGTTTAGTTTTTGCTTCTTTTACTTTAGGTTTTGGACACCATCTTCAAACAGCTGAAAATACAATATTTATGGTTATGGAAAATATATTTCACAGCAGTTTAGATGGTACAAGGATGATTCTCTACACTATACATTGCTTGTTTTGTCACATAAACTGAAATTAGGCGAACTATTAGAATTTGAGCAACCAGGAAATGGAGGAGTAATCTTTAATCAAATGGCTACCCGGTCTATTTGCATTGGACCACCCCCTCCTTGAACTGATTATGTACACCCACTAGACTCACATACTACACATACTACCCCTGACACAACTGGTAGCACCACACACCACACAACACACAACACACAACACACAACACACACATAGACAACACACAATTACCCCTACTCACAACACACAACACACACACACACACCACACACTTTGACAACACACAACACACACACACACACACACACACACACCACACACACCACACACACACACACACACCACCACACACACCAACACCCACCACACAACACACACACTTCCCATTGACACACACACACACACACAACCACAACACACACACACACACAACACACACACACACACACTCACACACACACACACACACACACACACACACACACACACACACATGCGTAGACACACTTTCACACTCTTCACATACACTGCTGCTTCTGTTTCATTATCTATCCTGATTGGCTAGTCACTTTTACCCCTACCTACATGGTACCCCTATTGACTCAACTACCACACTGCTGCTACTCTGTTTATTATCTATCCTGATTGGCTAGTCATTTTACCCAGTACCTACTCCTTGTATATATTACCTCAACTACCACACTGCTGCTACTCTGTTTACCCCTGCCCATTGACTAGTCACTTTTACCCCTACCTATATGTACATATTACCCCTACTACCAACACCCTGCCCATCTGACTCATTACCATCCTGATTGTATATAGTCACTTTTACCCCTACCTACCTGGTACCCCTTACCTCATTGACTCAGTACCAGCTACTCTGTTTATATATATCCTGATTGACTAGTCTACTTTACCCCTACCTACTGTACATTTACTCAGTACCAGTACTCCTGCTACTCTGTTTTATTATCTATCCTGATTGACTAGTCTGGTTACCCCTACCTACATGTACTATTACCTCACTCACCAACACTCTGCTACTCTATAGTTGTATTATCTATCCTGGTTGACTAGTCACTTTTACCCCTACCTACATGTACATATTACCTCAACTACCAACACTGCATTGACTCTGTTTTATTATCTACTCCTGATTGACTAGTCACTTTTATTACCCCTACCTACTGGTACATATTACCTCAACTACCAACACTGCTCTACTCTGTTTATTACTATCCTGATTGACTAGTCACTTTTACCCCTACTCCCTCAACTACCTGGTTCTCCTGCCCATTGACTCAGTACCAGTACTCCTTGTATATAGTCTGGTTATTGTTCCTGCCCATTGACTCCTTGTCTGGTTATTGTTCATTTATTTTGGTACTATTTCCTTTGGCTCATGTGACAAATAATATTTGATTTGATTTAAAACTTTTCTCTCTCCCTCTCCCCTCCCTCCCTACATCTCCCGCCTCTCTCTCTTTCTCCCTCCCTCTTTCTCCCTCTCTCTTTCTCCCTCCCTCTCTCTCTCTCCCTTTCTCTCTCTCTCTCTCTCTCTCTCTCTGTCCCTGCCTTGTCTCTCTCTCTCCCTCTCTCTCTCTCCCTCCCCCCTCTCTCTCTCGCTCTCTTTCTCCCTCCCTCTTTCCACCCCTCCCTCTCTTCTCCTCTTCTCCCTACCTCTCCCTCCTCTCTCTCTCCCCCCTCTCTCTCTCCTCTCTCTCTCCCCCTCTCTCTCTCTCTCTCTCTCTCTCCTCTCTCTCTCTCTCCTCTCTCTCTCTCTCTCCCTCTCTCTCTCTTTCTCCCTCCCTCTCTCCTCTCTCTCCCTCTCTCTCTTTCTCCCTCCCTCTCTCTCTCTCGCTCAGTCTCTCTCTCTCTCTCTCTCTCTCTCTCTCTCTCTCTCTCTCTCTCTCTCTCTCTCTCTATCTCTCTCTGCTCTCTCTCTCTCTCCCTCCCTCTCTCTCTCTCTCTCTCTCTCTGTGTAGATCCTGAACCCTCCTCCATCTCCTGCTACTGTCAGGTCTCAGTATACCATGGAGTTTGGCTACTCCTCCAACAGCCCGTCCACACACCGCTCATACAGGTAACACACTCCTCCTACAGGTAACACACTCCTCCTACAGGTAACTGGTCGCCCTCCTACTAACCCTGTCACACTCTCCTACAGGTAACCAGGTAACACACTCCTCTCAGGTACCCAGGTCTCTCATCCTCCCTACAGGTTCTATTTTGGTACACTCCTCCTACAGGTAACCAGTCGTGTCACACTCCTCCTACAGGTCCATAGTCTAACACACTCTCCCTATTTGGTAACCAGGTAAAACGCTCCTCCTACAGGTAACTCACTCCTCCTCTCTCCAGGTAAAACGCTCCTCTACTCTCTCTCTCTCTCTCTCCTCTCTCCAGGTAAAACGCTCTCTACAGGTCTCCTCTCTCTCTCTCCCTCCTACAGGTCTCCAGGTCTCTCACTCTCCTACAGTAACCAGGTCTCTCCTCCCTACTCTCTAACCAGGTCTCTCTCCTCCTACTAACCAGGTCACTCTCCTCCTACAGGTAACCAGGTAACACTCTCTCTCCTCAGGTAACCAGGTAACACGCTCCTCCTACAGGTAACCAGGTAACACGCTCCTCCTACAGGTAACCAGGTAACACACTCCTCCTACAGGTAACACACTCCTCCTACAGGTAACCAGGTAACAGTCTCCATGGTTGTCTCTCCTAGAGGCTCCAGTGAAGACTAACCCTAAACCACCAAGAAGGAAACTCAACTCTGGGATTTATTTTCCATGTTATGTTTCCAGAGGGCAGTGGAGGGATATGTAGTCTGCTTTATAATGTAATCAGGCTGTGGGATTTATTGTTCAGCTGGCTGTTGTTCGGCTCCATGAAAAAAGGCATTCCTGCAGCACATGCAGACACTGGGAGCGATGTGTTACTGTACACAACCCTGTACACAACGTTACAACAGAGTTCTGCTTCAAACACTGTTCCTCTGTTTACCGTCTGGGTTGGTGTTTAGATACAGATACACTTGGTTAGTTTGACTGCAGACTACAGAGAGCGTGGACGTGTGTGTGTGTGTGTGACGTCTGGACGTGTGTGTGTGTGTGCTCTGGACGTGTGTGTGTGTGGACGTGTGTGTGTGTGCAGGTAACACACTCACAGTGTGTGTGGACCAGTGTGTGTGTGTGTGGACGTCCTGTGTGTGTGTGGAGTGGACGTCTGTGGTGTGTGTGTGTGTGGAGTCTGCTGGATGTGTGTGTGTGTGTGGATGTGTGTGTGTGTGTGGATGTGTGTGTGTGTGGACGTCTGGATGTGTGTGTGTGTGGACGTCTGGACAAGGATGTGTATGTGTGTGCGTGGATGTGTGTGTGTGTGTGTGTGTGGGGTGGGGTGGGGGGGAGGAAACAGAGGCCACACATTACTAAAGGATTATTATTGCTCTGAGATCCAATGCTTTATTCCGGCAGAAGAGTTTATCCAGACAGACAGACAGTTAAGAAATAAAGCTCCACAATATAATGTTACTGAGAGATCCTGGAAGACTAGTCAACATAGAAAGCTACTGGTTTGATCAGTTGCTGAAGGCTCACTTCTTCTGTCAGGTTATTAATGCATCTCCTCTCCTCCTTGTCCCCAGTTACCGGCCCTACACCTACAGTCACTTCGCCCCTCCCACAACCCCCTGCTCCACGGACGTCTGCGACAGCGACTACACCCCCGGGCGCCGCGCCCCGCCCACCTCCAACTCCGCCGTCGCCAAAGGTTACACCAGCGACCTGAACTACGACTCGGAACCCTTTCCCCCGCCCCCCACCCCCCGCAGCCAGTACCTGTCAGCAGAGGAGAACTGTGAAAGCTGCCCCCCGTCACCCTTCACGGAGCGCTCCTACTCTCACCACCTCTACCCCCCGCCCCCCTCACCCTGCACAGACTCCTCCTGAAACCCCCCACAATGCACCTCTCTACCACCAGCCTCGGACCCCTCGGCTGTACATAACAATTGTTGATATTATGAATCTAAAAGAGGGGGGCGAGGAGAGGAGGGAAAGATGTGCAGAAACGACAGAAAATATGAAAAGGAAAGAGGAAACACGGGGGGCTCGCTCGGTGGAAAGAAAGAGCTCCGGAACATTTGTACATTAAAAATACAAAAAAAGCATATTTATATATTTTCTATACAGCGTTTACTGGATACGCCATAGAGGTTTGGATTAAAACATTTGTACATTTTTTTTTTTTTTTTTAAGAAAAAAGTTTTATTAAAATCACCACAAACATAAGTTGCCTTAAATCCAGAAGATACAAAAACAGTTGTCTGTTTTTACGAGGCTGGAAGAACATTAAGCACATAGATGGAACTATCTGACGCCAAATAAGACTACACACCGTTACAACACTAGTAACAAGGGAGAGGATGGATGGCGCCCCCTTGATGTGACAGACAGGTACTGCACCATGGCGCTCTGCAGTCTGGGCAGCCATTTTGTAGTGGATCAGTGATCCCCATAGTAACAGACTGAGTGATTTGAGCTCCTTTATGGTTTCCTGGTTTTCCAGGACCTTCTGTCTGTCTGTCTGTCAGTGTGTACTGCTTCAACTAGGTCAGGGTTCTTCAATTCCGGTCCTGGAGGGCCCGAAACACCTCTGTTTTTCCATCCTCTCCTTCTAATCAGGGGCTAATTCAGACCTGGGACACCAGGTGAGTGCAATGAACTACCAGGTAGAAATAAAAAAACAGAAGTGTTTCGGCCCTCCAGGACCGGAATTGAAGAACCCTGAACTAGGTACTAGATATTATACAACCTCCTTATCAGAGTCACCTGACCCCTTGATCCGACCCAGGCCCTAGGTCCCCTCATCACTACTCCTGTTCCCCTGGAGACCCACAGCCACAGCACCACTACCACTACACTACTCCTGTTCCCCTGGAGACCGACCGACCGACCGGTCCAGGAAGGGGTGGGGGTACAGAGGTCGAGGTCAGGGTTCACAGAAGGTCAGAAAGACGTCGTCGTCACGCTGTCTGTCGCGTGATGGGGAACAGATCCACACAACATGGCTCCTCCCATCTGATGAGGTCACATCGGGCACAATATTCAACCAAAATCTATGTTCTGTCATTTTGATGTTATTTGATCTTTTTTTTATGTTTTTGGTTTTAAGTGCCAGACTGCAACTGAGGATTCTCTTTATCCTGTCTGAATGAGACAGACCCAGAACACATCTGTTACTTACTGAGGGGATGGTTATCTATCCTGTCTGAATGAGACAGACCCAGAACACATCTGTTACTTACTGAGGGGATGGTTATCTATCCTGTCTGAATGAGACAGACCCAGAACACATCTGTTACTTACTTACTGAGGGGATGGTTATCTATCCTGTCTGAATGAGACAGACCCAGAACACATCTGTTACTTACTGAGGGGATGGTTATCTATCCTGTCTGAATGAGACAGACCCAGAACACATCTGTTACTTACTGAGGGGATGGTTATCTATCCTGTCTGGAGGAGACAGACCCAGAACACATCTGTTCCTTACTGAGGGGATGGTTATCTATCCTGTCTGAATGAGACAGACCCAGAACACATCTGTTACTTACTGAGGGGATGGTTATCTATCCTGTCTGAATGAGACAGACCCAGAACACATCTGTTCCTTACTGAGGGGGTGGTTATCTATCCTGTCTGAATGAGACAGACCCAGAACACATCTGTTTACTTACTGAGGGGATGGTTATCTATCCTGTCTGGAATGAGACAGACCCAGAACACATCTGTTCCTTACTGAGGGGATGGTTATCTATCCTGTCTGAATGAGACAGACCCAGAACACATCTGTTACTTACTGAGGGGATGGTTATCTATCCTGTCTGCAGGAGACAGACCCAGAACACATCTGTTACTTACTGAGGGTATGGTTAACCATGCTGTAACCTGACTTTCACCTGTAAACTCTGTCTGTCTCTGTCCCCCCCCCAAGGTCAAACTTTTCCACAGAGGACTGGTTATTGTACCTGATCAGTTCATCAACTTCAAATCATTTCGGGTTTTTTTGCAAAGTGTTTTAATATTTTTGTACCACATAGTGTATATACCGTATTTATAAGCTATAAAGAAAAAAATCATTGTATATCTATTCATTAAATTCTTGCAGTACTTTGTCATTCCGTCTTTTAGTAGATGCCTCTTTCTATTTTTCTACGATGTGTCAGTCAGTCCAAACGTATGGCGACAATCTTAGACAGAATCAGTCAAAGGGACAAACATATCCCTGAGTCCTGTCCTCGTTCTGAGGCCTGTCCTCGTTCTGAGGCCTGTCCTCGTTCTGAGGCCTGTCCTCGTTCTGAGGCCTGTCCTCGTTCTGTCTGTAGGTCTCTGTCTACAGGTCTCTGTCTACAGGTCTCTGTCTATAGGTCACACTGTTGTGCCAAATCAGAATCTGTACAGTCTGAAGCAGTTTGCCCTTCCACTAATGTGAGCGATTGCGGCCTTGTTTAGTGAATGCAGGAAAGAGGGAGTTGAGGGTTACGGTTGTTCCCAGGTCTGGTCTGGCTCTCTCATTCTATAGTCTTTATGCCTCTAATGGATCAACAGTCTTTAGTAATGTCCTGTGTCTCTCATTCTATAGTCTTTACTATGCCTCTAATGGATCAACAGGCCTTTAGTAATGTCCTGGCCTCTCTCATTCTATAGTCTTTATGCGCCTCTAAGGGATCAACAGGCCTTTAGTAATGTCCTGGCTCTCTCATTCTATAGTCTTTATGCCTCTAATGGATCAACAGGCCTTTAGTAATGTCCTGGCTCTCTCATTCTATAGTCTTTATGTCTAATGGATCAACAGGCCTTTAGTAATGTCCTGTCTCTCTCATTCTATAGTCTTTATGCCTCTAATGGATCAACAGGCTTTAGTAATGTCCTGGCTCTCTCATTCTATAGTCTTTATGCCTCTAATGGTCAACAGTCCTTTAGTAATGTCTCTGGCTCTCTCATTCTATAGTCTTTATGCCTGTAATGGATCAACAGGCCTTTAGTAATGTCCTGGCTCTCTCATTCTATAGTCTTTATGCCTCTAATGGATCAACAGTCCTTTAGTAATGTCCTGGCTCTCTCATTCTATAGTCTTTATGCCTCTAATGGATCAACAGGCCTTTAGTAATGTCCTGGCTCTCTCATTCTATAGTCTTTATGTAATGTCCTGGCTCTCTCATTCTATAGTCTTTATGCCTCTAATGGATCAACAGGCCTTTAGTAATGTCCTGGCTCTCTCATTCTATAGTCTTTATGCCTCTAATGGATCAACAGGCCTTTAGTAATGTCCTGGCTCTCTCATTCTATAGTCTTTATGCCTCTAATGGATCAACAGGCCTTTAGTAATGTCCTGGCTCTCTCATTCTATAGTCTTTATGCCTCTAATGGATCAACAGTCCTTTAGTAATGTCCTGTCTCTGTCTCTGTGCTGTCTCTGTCCTGTCTCTGTGCTGTCTCTGTCCTGTCTCTGTGCTGTCTCTGTCCTGTCTCTGTCTCTGTCCTCTGTCTCTGTCCTGTCTCTGTGCTGTCTCTGTCCTGTCGCTGTCTGTGTCCTGTCTCTGTCTGTCTCTGTGCTGTCTCTGTGCTGTCTGGAGAACTGTTTCAAGAGAAACTAAAAAGACTCTCAGGGAAAAGGGATCCTTCTTAAACCGGGGTTGTCTTTTCTTTCCCTGTTTGTCTAATCAGAGCTGTGGGACACACCAGGCTGAATCTGAGGACAAGCTACAGCTGGCTCTCCTCTTCTCATAACATTCACACACACCTCAAAACCTCCGTCCAATGGGCAGGCCAATTTTCAATATAGACTGGAAGGACATTACAGGGTCCTGTTTCTATCTGTTGTTCATCTGGGACTGTAGAAGACATTACAGGGTCCTGGTTCTGTCTGTTGTTCATCTGGGACTGTAGAAGACATTACAGGGTCCTGGTTCTGTCTGTTGTTCATCTGGGACTGTAGAAGACATTACAGGGTCCTGGTTCTGTCTGTTGTTCATCTGGGACTGTAGAAGACATTACAGGGTCCTGGTTCTGTCTGTCTGTTCATCTGGGACTGTAGAAGACATTACAGGGTCCTGGTTCTGTCTGTCTGTTCATCTGGGACTGTAGAAGACATTACAGGGTCCTGGTTCTGTCTGTCTGTTCATCTGGGACTGTAGAAGACATTACAGGGTCCTGGTTCTGTCTGTCTGTTCATCCATCTGGGACTGTAGAATACATTACAGGGTCCTGGTTCTGTGTCTGTTCATCTGGGACTGTAGAAGACATTACAGGGTCCTGGTTCTGTCTGTTGTTCATCTGGGACTGTAGAAGACATTACAGGGTCCTGGTTCTGTCTGTTGTTCATCTGGGACTGTAGAAGACATTACAGGGTCCTGGTTCTGTCTGTTGTTCATCTGGGACTGTAGAAGACATTACAGGGTCCTGGTTCTGTCTGTCTGTTCATCTGGGACTGTAGAAGACATTACAGGGTCCTGGTTCTATCTGTTGTTCATCTGGGACTGTAGAAGACATTACAGGGTCCTGGTTCTCTGTCTGTTGTTCATCTGGGACTGTAGAAGACATTACAGGGTCCTGGTTCTGTCTGTTGTTCATCTGGGACTGTAGAAGACATTACAGGGTCCTGGTTCTGTCTGTCTGTTCATCTGGGACTGTAGAAGACATTACAGGGTCCTGGTTCTGTCTGTTGTTCATCTGGGACTGTAGAAGACATTACAGGGTCCTGGTTCTGTCTGTCTGTTCATCTGGGACTGTAGAAGACATTACAGGGTCCTGGTTCTGTCTGTCTGTTCATCTGGGACTGTAGAAGACATTACAGGGTCCTGGTTCTGTCTGTTCATCTGGGACTGTAGAAGACATTACAGGGTCCTGTTTCTGTCTGTTGTTCATCTGGGACTGTAGAAGACATTACAGGGTCCTGGTTCTGTCTGTTGTTCATCTGGGACTGTAGAAGACATTACAGGGTCCTGGTTCTGTCTGTTGTTCATCTGGGACTGTAGAAGACATTACAGGGTCCTGGTTCTGTCTGTCTGTTCATCTAGGACTGTAGAAGACATTACAGGGTCCTGGTTCTGTCTGTCTGTTCATCTGGGACTGTAGAAGACATTACAGGGTCCTGGTTCTGTCTGTTCATCTGGGACTGTAGAAGACATTACAGGGTCCTGGTTCTGTCTGTCTGTTCATCTGGGACTGTAGAATACATTACAGGGTCCTGGTTCTGTCTGTCTGTTCATCTGGGACTGTAGAATACATTACAGGTCCTGGTTTCTGTCTGTTCATCTGGGACTGTAGAAGACATTACAGGGTCCTGGTTCTGTCTGTTGTTCATCTGGGACTGTAGAAGACATTACAGGGTCCTGGTTCTGTCTGTTGTTCATCTGGGACTGTAGAAGACATTACAGGGTCCTGGTTCTGTCTGTTGTTCATCTGGGACTGTAGAAGACATTACAGGGTCCTGGTTCTGTCTGTCTGTTCATCTGGGACTGTAGAAGACATTACAGGGTCCTGGTTCTATCTGTTGTTCATCTGGGACTGTAGAAGACATTACAGGGTCCTGGTTCTGTCTGTTGTTCATCTGGGACTGTAGAAGACATTACAGGGTCCTGGTTCTGTCTGTTGTTCATCTGGGACTGTAGAAGACATTACAGGGTCCTGGTTCTGTCTGTCTGTTCATCTGGGACTGTAGAAGACATTACAGGGTCCTGGTTCTGTCTGTTGTTCATCTGGGACTGTAGAAGACATTACAGGGTCCTGGTTCTGTCTGTCTGTTCATCTGGGACTGTAGAAGACATTACAGGGTCCTGGTTCTATCTGTTGTTCATCTGGGACTGTAGAAGACATTACAGGGTCCTGGTTCTGTCTGTTGTTCATCTGGGACTGTAGAAGACATTACAGGGTCCTGGTTCTGTCTGTTGTTCATCTGGGACTGTAGAAGACATTACAGGGTCCTGGTTCTGTCTGTTGTTCATCTGGGACTGTAGAAGACATTACAGGGTCCTGGTTCTGTCTGTCTGTTCATCTGGACTGTAGAAGACATTACAGGGTCCTGGTTCTGTCTGTTGTTCATCTGGGACTGTAGAATACATTACAGGGTCCTGGTTCTGTCTGTCTGTTCATCTGGGACTGTAGAAGACATTACAGGGTCCTGGTTCTGTCTGTTGTTCATCTGGGACTGTAGAAGACATTACAGGGTCCTGGTTCTGTCTGTCTGTTCATCTGGGACTGTAGAAGACATTACAGGGTCCTGGTTCTTCTGTCTGTTGTTCATCTGGGACTGTAGAAGACATTACAGGGTCCTGGTTCTGTCTGTCTGTTCATCTGGGACTGTAGAAGACATTACAGGGTCCTGGTTCTGTCTGTTGTTCATCTGGGACTGTAGAAGACATTACAGGGTCCTGGTTCTGTCTGTCTGTTCATCTAGGACTGTAGAAGACATTACAGGGTCCTGGTTCTGTCTGTCTGTTCATCTGGGACTGTAGAAGACATTACAGGGTCCTGGTTCTGTCTGTTGTTCATCTGGGACTGTAGAAGACATTACAGGGTCCTGGTTCTGTCTGTCTGTTCATCTGGGACTGTAGAAGACATTACAGGGTCCTGGTTCTGTCATCTTCTCTGCTGCTTTTGTTACAGCGATGTATCTTAATCAAAATGGCCGCCTTCTGTCCAGACCCAGACACACTAAGGCCAATCTAATCATTCATGTTTGTTTCCAGACCCCCTCCTCCCTGATGTCCCTTTCTAGATGGACAGTATAGAGGACTTCTATAACCACAGTGTCTCTGCTTAGTCCCCGTCTCTCTAGCTGAGACAGTCTCCTGTCTGTCCCTGTCTGTCCCCTGTCCCTGTCTGTCTCTAGCTGAGAGTCTCCTGTCTGTCCCCTGTCCCTGTCTGTCTCTAGCTGAGACAGTCTCCTGTCTGTCCCCTGTCCCTGTCTGTCTCTAGCTGAGAGTCTCCTGTCTGTCCCCTGTCCCTGTCTGTCTCTAGCTGAGACAGTCTCCTGTCTGTCCCCTGTCCCTGTCTGTCTCTAGCTGAGACAGTATCCTGTCTGTCCCCTGTCCCCTGTCTGGCTCTAGCTGAGACAGTCTCCTGTCTGTCCCCTGTGCCTGTCTGTCTCTAGCTGAGACAGTCTCCTGTCTGTCCCCTGTGCTGTCTGTCTAGCTGAGACAGTCTCCTGTCTGTCCCCTTCCCTGTCTGTCCCCTGTCCCTGTCTGGCTCTAGCTGAGACAGTATCCTGTCTGTCCCCTGTCCCTGTCTGTCTCTAGCTGTCAGTCTCCTGTCTGTCCCCCTGTCCCTGTCTGTCTCTAGCTGAGTAGTCTCCAGTCAGCCTGTCCTGGTCTGTCTCTAGCTCCAGTTCTGGATCTGTCTGTCCCCTGTCCCCTGTCTGGTTCTAGCTGAGACAGTCTCCTGTCTGTCCCCTGTCCCTGTCTGTCTCTAGCTGAGACAGTATCCTGTCTGTCCCCTGTCCCTGTCTGGCTCTAGCTGAGACAGTCTCCTGTCTGTCCCCTGTCCCTGTCTGGCTCTAGCTGAGACAGTCTCCTGTCTGTCCCCTGTCCCTGTCTGTCTCTAGCTGAGACAGTCTCCTGTCTGTCCCCTGTCCCTGTCTGTCTCTAGCTGAGACAGTCTCCTGTCTGTTCCCTGTCCCTGTCTGTCTCTAGCTGAGACAGTCTCCTGTCTGTCCCCTGTCCCTGTCTGTCTCTAGCTGAGACAGTCTCCTGTCTGTCCCCTGTCCCTGTCTGTCTCTAGCTGAGACAGTCTCCTGTCTGTCCCCTGTCCCTGTCTGTCTCTAGCTGAGACAGTCTCCTGTCTGTCCCCTGTCCCTGTCTGTCTGTCTCTAGCTGAGACAGTCTCCTGTCTGTCCCCTGTCCCTGTCTGGTCTCTAGCTGAGACAGTCTCCTGTCTGTCCCCTGTCCCTGTCTGTCTCTAGCTGAGAGTCTCCTGTCTGTCCCCTGTCCCTGTCTGTCTCTAGCTGAGACAGTCTCCTGTCTGTCCCCTGTCCCTGTCTGTCTCTAGCTGAGAGTCTCCTGTCTGTCCCCTGTCCCTGTCTGTCTCTAGCTGAGAGTCTCTCTGTCTGTCCCCTGTCCCTGTCTGGCTCTAGCTGAGACTGTCTGTCCACTGTCCCCAGTCTGTCCCTGTCCTGAAGTCTCCTGATGAGACAGTCTCCTGTCTGGCTCTGGCTCCCCCTGTCCCTGTCTGTCCCCTGTCCCTGTCTGTCTCTAGCTGAGACAGTCTCCTGTCTGTCCCCCTGTCCCTGTCTGTGTCCCCTGATGCCCTGTATGTCTCTAGCTGAGACAGTGTCCTGTCCCCTGTCCCTGATGTCTCTAGCTGAGACAGTCTGTCTGTCCCCTGTCCTGGGGAAGGTTCCTCCCCTCTCTGTGAGAGAGTCTCCTGTCTGTCTCTAGCCTGTCCCTGTCTGTCCCTGTCGGTCTTCTCCTCGTCTGATTCAACCAGCATCGTTGGAAATGTTCTCATTCTCTTAAGTGCACTTTACAGTTCTTCTGATGATACTTACTGGTACAGACAACATGATACATGCTGCTGAAATGGATGGGATGATGGATGTGTTAGTAGGTTTGAGCGAGGGAGGGAGAGGGTGATGTAGTGAATGACTAGGGTTAGTGCTACAGTTAATGGATCTGGAGATAATGGAGCAACACATGGTGGTTATAGGGAGGGAGGCTATGATGTCACAGGTTCCTGATGTAGAGATGTCCAGGTCAGCCTGTCCTGGGGAAGGTTCCTGATGTAGAGATGTCCGGGTCAGCCTGTCCTGGGGAAGGTTCCTGATGTAGAGATGTCCAGGTCAGCCTGTCCTGGGGAAGGTTCCTGATGTAGAGATGTCCGGGTCCAGCCTGTCCTGGGGAAGGTTCCTGATGTAGAGATGTCTGGGTCAGCCTGTCCTGGGGAAGGTTCCTGATGTAGAGATGTCCAGGTCAGCCTGTCCTGGGGAAGGTTCCTGATGTAGAGATGTCCGGGTCCAGCCTGTCCTGGGGAAGGTTCCTGATGTAGAGATGTCCGGGTCCAGCCTGTCCTGGGGAAGGTTCCTGATGTAGAGATGTCCGGGTCAGCCTGTCCTGGGGAAGGTTCCTGATGTAGAGATGTCCAGGTCAGCCTGTCCTGGGGAAGGTTCCTGATGTAGAGATGTCCGGGTCCAGCCTGTCCTGGGGAAGGTTCCTGATGTAGAGATGTCCGGGTCCAGCCTGTCTTGGGGCATTACATTGATAACAATCTGAGGTCATCTGTTCTCTGGGCTACCAGCATTGGCCTCTGATGATAGCTGGTTTTACAAAAAAGGCTGTTGAGTGGACGACTGTTGGTGAGATAAGGGAAGTGATGCAGCTACATCAAGAGATTGTGATGGAAGGTGTTGGTCAGAAGGTTAAAGCAAGTTGCTGTTCTGACGTTACAGATGCTTATTGTTATTGAGGATGTCCCAAATGGCACCCTATTCCCTATATAGAGCACTACTTTATTAGACCAGAGAATGGCACCCTATTCCCTATATAGTGCACTACTTTAGACCAGAGAATGGCACCCTATTCCCTATATAGAGCACTACTTTAGACCAGAGAATGGCACCCTATTCCCTATATAGTGCACTACTTTAGACCAGAGAATGGCACCCTATTCCCTATATAGTGCACTACTTTAGACCAGAGAATGGCACCCTATTCCCTATATAGTGCACTACTTTAGACCAGAGAATGGTACCCTATTCCCTATATAGAGCACTACGTAACAGGGAGCCATTTGGGGCTTAGCCCAAGGGGTAAAGAAATCCTAAAAAGCCCTTTAGCCTCCATGTTTCTGGAGCTCGGAGATGAAGATGGTGGAATACAGAAGAGGTTTATTGGCATTTTGAACATTTTCCTCATTCATCCATTTTGATACCATGGTGCTTTGCAAGGATGTATACAGCGCAACCAACATTTGGTTAGTCAGAATTAGTCTTTTGATTTCCACTAAACTCTACTTTTTGTACATTGATCTACTTTCCATGTAAACCAGTGTGTAATGGAAATGTACAGCCCATTCAATACTACTCCAAGCTGTTGTAACAAAATGAAATGTTGATTTTTTTAATAAAATGAGTGAACTTTCATCTTGAACGTTGTCCTTGTCCATTCAGTGTTTTGTTCTGTCCATTCTCACTCTCAACCATTCCCTCTTCTCTCTGTCCTCCCTCTCTCTACCTCTCTACAGCTCTCTCTACCTCTACCCCTCTCTCTCTCTCGTACACCCCCCACCTCTCTACACACCTCTCTCTCTCTACACCTACCCTACCCTCTCCTCTACTACAGCCCTCTCTCTCTCTACACTCTACAGCTCTCCTCTCTACCTCTCTACACTCTCTCTCTACCTCTCTACCCTCTCTCTCTCTCTACCCCCCTCTCTCTACCCCCCCTCAGCTCTCTCCCCTCTCTCTCTACAGCCCTCTCTCTACCTCTCTACAGCCCTCTCTACTCTCTACAAGCTCTCTCTCTACCTACCCCCCTCTCTCTCTCTACCCCTCCTCTCTCTACAACCTCTCTCTACAGCCCTCTCTCTCTCTACACCCTCCTCTACCTCTACAGCCCCCTCTACTCTCTACAAACCCCTCTCTCTCTCTACAGCTCTCTCTCTCTCCCCCTCTCTCTCTACCCTCTCTACAGCTCTCTCTCCTCTCTACCTCTCTCTCTACCTCTCTACAGCTCTCTCTCTCTCTACAGCTCTCTCTCCTCTCTACAGCTCTCTCTCTCTCTACACCCCTCTCTCCTCTCTACAGCTCTCTCTCTACACTCCCCTCTCTCTACAGCTCTCTCTCTCTCTCTACAGCTCTCTCTCTCTCTCTACCCCTCTCTCTCTCTACACCCCCCTCTCTCTCTACACCCCTCTCTCTCTCTACCCTCTCTCTCTACCTCTCTACAGCTCTCTCTCTCTACCCCCTCTCTACTCCCTCTCTACCCCCTCTCTCTAACTCTCTCCTCTCTACAGCCCTCTCTACTCTCTACACCCTCTCTCTCTCTCTCTCTCTCTACACCCCCCCTCTACCTCTCTACTCTCTACACTCTCCCTCCTCTCTCTCTACAGCTCTCTCTCTACCTCTCTACAGCTCTCTCTCTCTCTACTCTCTCTACACCCCCTCTCTCTCTCCCCCTCTCTCTACTCTCTACAGCTCTCTCTCCTCTCTACAGCCCTCTCTACCTCTCTACCCTCTCTCTCTCTCTACACCCCTCTCTCTCTCTACACCCCCCTCTCTCTCTACACCCCTCTCTCTCTACACCCCCTCTCTCTCTCTACACTCTCTCTCTCTCTACAGCCCTCTCTCTCTCTACAGCTCTCTCTCTACTCTCTACAGCCCTCTCTCTCTACTCTCTCCCCCTCTCTCTCTCTACTCTCTACAGCTCTCTCTCTCTCTACACCTCCCTCTCTCTCTCTACCCCCCCTCTCTCTACCTCTCTCCTCTCTACAGCTCTCTCTCTCTCTCTACAGCTCTCTCTCTCTACCTCTCTCTCTACCCTCCCTCTCTCTCTCTCTACAGCTCTCTCTCTACCTCTCTACAGCTCTCTCTCTACCTCTCTACAGCTCTCTCTCTACCTCTCTACAGCTCTCTCTCTCTCTACAGCTCTCTCTACAGCTCTCTCTCTACCTCTCTACAGCTCTCTACTCTACAGCTCTCTCTCTACTCTCTACAGCTCTCTCTCTACCTCTCTACAGCTCTCTCTCTACCTCTCTACAGCCCTCTCTCTACACTCTCTCTCTACCTCTCTACAGCTCTCTCTACCTCTCTACAGCTCTCTCTCTACTACACCCTCTCTCTACTCTCTACAGCTCTCTCTACTCTCTACAGCTCTCTCTACCTCTCTACAGCTCTCTCTACCTCTCTACAGCTCTCTCTCTCTCTACAGCTCTCTCTCTACCTCTCTACAGCTCTCTCTACTCTCTACAGCTCTCTCTACCTCTCTACAGCTCTCTCTCTCTCTACAGCCTCTCTCTACACAGCTCTCTCTACCTCTCTACAGCTCTCTCTACCTCTCTACAGCTCTACCTCTCTACAGCTCTCTCTACCTCTCTACAGCTCTCTCTACCTCTCTACAGCTCTCTACCTCTCTACAGCTCTCTCTACTCTCTCTACAGCTCTCTCTACACAGCTCTCTCTACCTCTCTACAGCTCTCTCTACCTCTCTAGCTCTCTCTACCTCTCTACAGCTCTCTCTCTACCTCTCTACAGCTCTCTCTACCTCTCTACAGCTCTCTCTCTACCTCTCTACAGCTCTCTCTACCTCTCTACAGCTCTCTCTCTCTCTACAGCTCTCTCTCTACTCTCTACTACCTCTCTACTACCTCTCTACAGCTCTCTCTACCTCTCTACAGCTCTCTCTACTCTCTACCTCTCTACAGCTCTCTCTACCTCTCTCTACACAGCTCTCTCTCTACCTCTCTACAGCTCTCTCTCTACCTCTCTACAGCTCTCTCTACCTCTACAGCTCTCTCTCTCTCTACTCTCTCTACCTCTCTACAGCTCTCTCTACCTCTCTACAGCTCTCTCTACCTCTCTACAGCTCTCTCCTCTACAGCTCTCTCTACCTCTCTACAGCTCTCTCTACTCTCTACCTCTCTCTCCTCTCTACAGCTCTCTCTCTCTCTCTACAGCTCTCTCTACCTCTACCTCTCTCTCTCTCTACCTCTCTCTACCTCTCTACAGCTCTCTCTCTACCTCTCTACTACAGCTCTCTCTACCTCTCTACAGCTCTCTCTCCTCTACAGCTCTCTCTACCTCTCTACAGCTCTCTCTACCTCTCTACAGCTCTCTCTCTACCTCTCTACAGCTCTCTCTACTCTCTACAGCTCTCTCTCTACCTCTCTACAGCTCTCTCTACCTCTCTACAGCTCTCTCTACCTCTCTACAGCTCTCTCTCTACCTCTCTCTCTACAGCTCTCTCTCCCTCTCTACTCTCTACTCTCTCTACCTCTCTACAGCTCTCTCTCTACCTCTCTACAGCTCTCTCTACCTCTCTACCTCTCTCTCTCTACCTCTCTCTCTCACCTCTCTCTCTACCTCTCTACAGCTCTCTCTACAGCTCTCTCTCTACCTCTCTACAGCTCTCTCTACCTCTCTACACTCTCTCTCTCTCTACCTCTCTCTACCTCTACTCTCTCTCTACTCTACAGCTCTCTCTACAGCTCTCTCTCTCTACCTCTCTCAGCTCTCTACTACTCTCTACAGCAGCTCTCTCTACCTCTCTACAGCTCTCTCTACCTCTCTACAGCTCTCTCTCTACCTCTCTACAGCTCTCTCTACCTCTCTACAGCTCTCTACTCTCTACTACAGCTCTCTCTCTACAGCTCTCTCTACCTCTCTACAGCTCTCTCTCTACCTCTCTACAGCTCTCTCTACCTCTCTACCTCTCTACAGCTCTCTACTCTCTACAGCTCTCTCTACCTCACAGCTCTCTCTCTACCTCTCTACAGCTCTCTCTACCTCTCTACAGCTCTCTCTACCTCTACTCTCTCTACCTCTCTACAGCTCTCTCTACCTCTCTCTCTCTACCTCTCTACAGCTCTCTCTCTACCTCTCTACAGCTCTCTCTACTCTCTACAGCTCTCTCTACCTCTACAGCTCTCTCTACCTCTACAGCTCTCTCTCTACCTCTCTACAGCTCTCTCTACCTCTCTCTACAGCTCTCTCTCTACCTCTCTACAGCTCTCTCTGACCTCTCTACAGCTCTCTCTACCTCTCTACAGCTCTCTCTACCTCTCTACAGCTCTCTCTCTACCTCTCTCCTCTCTCTACAGCTCTCTCTACCTCTCTACAGCTCTCTCTCTACCTCTCTACAGCTCTCTCTCTACCTCTCTACAGCTCTCTCTACCTCTCTACAGCTCTCTCTCTACCTCTCTACAGCTCTCTCTACTCTCTCTACCTCTCTACAGCTCTCTCTACCTCTCTACAGCTCTCTCTCTCTACAGCTCTCTCTACCTCTCTACAGCTCTCTCTACCTCTACAGCTCTCTCTACCTCTCTACAGCTCTCTCTACCTCTCTACAGCTAATCCTCTACCTCTCTACAGCTCTCTCTATACCTCTCTACAGCTCTCTCTCTCTACCTCTCTACCTCTTTTTCTCTCTTTCTCTCCACTGAATGAAAGGTAAAGACAATTTATTGTATTATTGCTGAAGCATTTGCAGTCATAACTGTCAAATGTACAGTCCCACTATGGAATGGCTCCAGACTAGTTTTGAACCGAACCCACCTCTAATTTAGGGTTAAATCCCAGAGGATTACCCACTGATCCAGATGGATCCTACTTCAGAGGAGATGTTATTGGGTTTCTCTAATAGTAATCTCAGGTATACATCTGTCAATCTCGGGTAAACATCTGAAAATCTCAGGTGAACAGCTGATAATCCAACATGAACACAGTCAGACCATACTTATAGTGTACACACAGCCTAACTGCGCCAGGCCTCGTTCTGCCACACGACAGCTTTGATTGAACTTGTCATTTAGAGCCTGCAGCCTCTGGTTGGGACTGGGAACTAAGGACCCCCCAGACTAGAAGAACCCCACTGAGCCCCAGGAAAGCACCGTTTGCCTAATATGAGCTTTAGAGGTTTAGGGTTGCCATGGCTCTCTCTATGAGCTTTAGAGGTAGGGTTGCAGATAACCCAGTCAAACGTCAAACATGGCGTTCTGCTGATTGTGAGCCACAGAGTCTAAACTCCATACGGTGCACCATACAAGGCCTACCGGCAGTGGTGGAAAAAGTACCCAATTTGTAATACTTAAGTAAAGATACAGATACCTGAATAGAAAGGGACTGTCTTGCTAAGCATTACTTTTGTGGGTTAGAGAAAACGTATGGAGCAAAAAGTACATTATTTTCTTTAGGAATGTAGTGGAGTAAAAGTAAAAGTTGTCAAAAACAGATACCCAAAAAACTACTTAAGTAGTACTGTAAAGTATTTTTACTTAAGTACTTTACACCACTGCATACCACTATATAACCTACAGGTTGGTGAAGCCTCTAACCCTACCACTATATAACCTACAGGTTGGTGAAGCCTCTAAGCCTACCACTAACCTCCTACAGGTTGGTGAAGCCTCTAACCCTACCACTATATAACCTACAGGTTGGTGAAGCCTCTAACCCTACCACTATATAACCTACTACAGGTTGGTGAAGCCTCTAACCCTACCACTATATAACCTACAGGTTGGTGAAGCCTCTAACCCTACCACTATATAACCTACAGGTTGGTGAAGCCTACCACTATATAACCTACAGGTTGGTGAAGCCTCTAACCCTACCACTATATAACCTACAGGTTGGTGAAGCCTCTAACCCTACTATATAACCTACAGGTTGGTGAAGCCTCTAACCTCTACCACTATATAACCTACAGGTTGGTGAAGCCTCTAACCCTACCACTATATAACCTACAGGTTGGTGAAGCCTCTAACCCTACCACTATATAACCTACAGGTTGGTGAAGCCTCTAACCCTACCACTATATAACCTACAGGTTGGTGAAGCCTCCACTAACCTACAGGTTACTACCCTACCATATATAACCTACAGGTTGGTGAAGCCTCTAACCCTACCACTATCCTACCACTATATAACCTACAGGTTGGTGAAGCCTACCACTATATAACCTACAGGTTGGTGAAGCCTACCACTATATAACCTACAGGTTGGTGAAGCCCTACCACTATATAACCTACAGGTTGGTGATCTAAGCCTACCACTATATATAACCTACAGGTTGGTGAAGCCTCTAACCCTACACTATATAACCTACAGGTTGGTGAAGCTCTCTACCCTACCACCACTATATACCTACAGGTTGGTGAAGCCTCTAACCCTACCACTATATAACCTACAGGTTGGTGAAGCCTCTAACCCTACCACTATATAACCTACAGGTTGGTGAAGCCTCTAACCCTACCACTATATAACCTACAGGTTGGTGAAGCCTCTAACCCTACTACCACTATATAACCTACAGGTTGGTGAAGCCTACCACTATATAACCTACAGGTTGGTGAAGCCTCTAACCCTACCACTATATAACCTACAGGTTGGTGAAGCCTCTAACCCTACCACTATATAACCTACAGGTTGGTGAAGCCCTACCACTAACCCTACCTCTCTATATAACCTACAGGTTGGTGAAGCTACTAAGCCCTACCCTACTATATATAACCTACAGGTTGGTGAAGCCTCTAACCCTACCACTATATAACCTACAGGTTGGTGAAGCCTCTAACCCCTACCACTATATAACCTACCTACAGCTCTAACCTACCACTATATAACCTACAGGTTGGTGAAGCCTCTCTAACCCTACCACTATATAACCTACAGGTTGGTGAAGCCTACTCTAACCTACCACTATATATACCTACAGGTTGGTGAAGCCTACCACTATATAACCTACAGGTTGGTGAAGCCTAACCCTACCACTATATAACCTACAGGTTGGTGAAGCCTCCCTACCACTATATAACCTACAGGTTGGTGAAGCCTCTAACCCTACCACTATATAACCTACAGGTTGGTGAAGCCTCTACCCTACTATATAACCTACAGGTTGGTGAAGCCTCTAACCCTACCACTATATAACCTACAGGTTGGTGAAGGCTCTAACCCTACCACTATATAACCTACAGGTTGGTGAAGCCTCTAACCCTACCACTATATACCTACAGGTTGGTGAAGCCTCTAACCCTACCACTATATAACCTACAGGTTGGTGAAGCCTCTAACCTACTAAGCCTCTAACCCTACCACTATATAACCTACAGGTTGGTGAAGCCTCTAACCCTACCACTATATAACCTACAGGTTGGTGAAGCCTCTCTATATAACTCTAACCCTACCACTATATAACCTACAGGTTGGTGAAGCCTCTACCACTATATAACCTACAGGTTGGTGAAGCCTACCACTACTCTAACCTACAGGTTGGTGAAGCCTCTAACCCTACCACTAATAACCTACAGGTTGGTGAAGCCTACCACTATATAACCTACAGGTTGGTGAAGCCTCTAACCCTACCACTATATAACCTACAGGTTGGTGAAGCCTCTAACCCTACCACTATATAACCTACAGGTTGGTGAAGCCTCTAACCCTACCACTATATAACCTACAGGTTGGTGAAGCCTCTAACCCTACCACTATATAACCTACAGGTTGGTGAAGCCTCTAACCCTACCACTATATAACCTACAGGTTGGTGAAGCCTCTAACCCTACCACTATATAACCTACAGGTTGGTGAAGCCTCTATAACCTACCTGGTGAAGCCTACTACTATATAACCTACAGGTTGGTGAAGCCTCTAACCCTACCACTATATAACCTACAGGTTGGTGAAGCCTCTAACCCTACCACTATATAACCTACAGGTTGGTGAAGCCTCTAACCCTACCACTATATAACCTACAGGTTGGTGAAGCCTACCACTATATAACCTACAGGTTGGTGAAGCCTCTAACCCTACCTACAGGTATATAACCTACAGGTTGGTGAAGCCTCTAACCCTACCACTATATAACCTACAGGTTGGTGAAGCCTAACCACTAACCTACATAACCTACAGGTTGGTGAAGCCTCTAACCCTACCACTATATAACCTACAGGTTGGTGAAGCCTACCACTATATAACCTACAGGTTGGTGAAGGCTCTAACCCTACCACTATATAACCTACAGGTTGGTGAAGCCTCTAACCCTACCACTATATAACCTACAGGTTGGTGAAGCCTCTAACCCTACCACTATATAACCTACAGGTTGGTGAAGCCTCTAACCCTACAGGTTGGTATATAACCTACAGGTTGGTGAAGCCTCTAACCCTACCACTATATAACCTACAGGTTGGTGAAGCCTACCACTATATATAACCTACAGGTTGGTGAACCTACAGGTTGGTGAAGCCTACCACTATATAACCTACAGGTTGGTGAACTACTATCTACCACTATATATAACCTACAGGTTGGTGAAGCCTACCACTATATAACCTACAGGTTGGTGAAGCCTCTAACCCTACCACTATATAACCTACAGGTTGGTGAAGCCTACCACTATATAACCTACAGGTTGGTGAAGCCTCTAACCCTACCACTATATAACCTACAGGTTGGTGAAGCCTCTAACCCTACCACTATATAACCTACAGGTTGGTGAAGCCTCTAACCCTACCACTATATAACCTACAGGTTGGTGAAGCCTCTACCCTACCACTATATAACCTACAGGTTGGTGAAGCCTACCACTATATAACCTACAGGTTGGTGAAGCCTCTAACCCTACCACTATATAACCTACAGGTTGGTGAAGCCTCTACCCTACCACTATATAACCTACAGGTTGGTGAAGCCTCTAACCCTACCACTATATAACCTACAGGTTGGTGAAGCCTCTAACCCTACCACCACTAGTATAACCTACAGGTAACCCTACAGGTTACAGGTTGGTGAAGCCTCTAACCCTACCACTATATAACCTACAGGTTGGTGAAGCCTACCACTATATAACCTACAGGTTGGTGAAGCCTACCACTATATAACCTACAGGTTGGTGAAGCCTCTAACCCTACCACTATATAACCTACAGGTTGGTGAAGCCTAACCACCCTACCACTATATACCTACAGGTTGGTGAAGCCTCTAACCCTACCACTATATAACCTACAGGTTGGTGAAGCCTCTAACCCTACCACTATATAACCTACAGGTTGGTGAAGCCTCTAACCCTACTATATAACCTACAGGTTGGTGAAGCCTACCCCTACCACTATAACCTACAGGTTGGTGAAGCCTACCCTACCACTATATAACCTACAGGTTGGTGAAGCCTACCACTATATAACCTACAGGTTGGTGAAGCCTCTAACCCTACCACTATATAACCTACAGGTTGGTGAAGCCTCTAACCCTACCACTATATAACCTACAGGTTGGTGAAGCCTAAACCCTACCACTATATAACCTACAGGTTGGTGAAGCCTCTAACCCTACCACTATATAACCTACAGGTTGGTGAAGCCTCTAACCCTACCACTATATAACCTACAGGTTGGTGAAGCCCTACCCTACCACTATATAACCTACAGGTTGGTGAAGCCTCTAACCCTACCACTATATAACCTACAGGTTGGTGAAGCCTACCACTATATAACCTACAGGTTGGTGAAGCCTACCACTATATAACCTACAGGTTGGTGAAGCCTACCACTATATAACCTACAGGTTGGTGAAGCCTCTAACCCTACCACTATATAACCTACAGGTTGGTGAAGCCTCTAACCCTACCACTATATAACCTACAGGTTGGTGAAGCCTCTAAGCCTACCACTATATAACCTACAGGTAGGTGAAGCCTCTAACCCACTAGCCTACAGGTTGGTGAAGCCTCTAACCCTACCACTATATAACCTACAGGTTGGTGAAGCCTCTAACCCTACCACTATATAACCTACAGGTTGGTGAAGCCTACCACTATATAACCTACAGGTTGGTGAAGCCTCTAACCCTACCACTATATAACCTACAGGTTGGTGAAGCCTCTAACCCTACCACTATATAACCTACAGGTTGGTGAAGCCTCTAACCCTACCACTATATAACCTACAGGTTGGTGAAGCCTCTAACTATATAACCTACAGGTGGTGAAGCCTCTATATACCACTATATAACACAGTTGGTGAAGCTCTAACCCTACCACTATATAACCTACAGGTTGGTGAAGCCTCTAACCCTACCACTATATAACCTACAGGTTGGTGAAGCCTACCACTATATAACCTACAGGTTGAAGTGAAGCCTACTAACCCTACCACTATATAACCTACAGGTTGGTGAAGCCTCTAACCCTACCACTATATAACCTACAGGTTGGTGAAGCCTAACCCTACCACTATATAACCTACAGGTTGGTGAAGCCTCTAACCCTACCACTATATAACCTACAGGTTGGTGAAGCCTCTAACCCTACCACTATATAACCTACAGGTTGGTGAAGCCTCTAACCCTACCACTATATAACCTACAGGTTGGTGAAGCCTCTAACCCTACCACTATATAACCTACAGGTTTGGTGAAGCCTAACCCTACCACTATATAACCTACAGGTTGGTGAAGCCTACCACTACTATATACCTACAGGTTTGTGAAGCCTCTAACCCTACCAGGTTTGTGAAGCCTCTAAGGCTACTCGGGGACAGCACTTCCTCACATATAAAACTCAAATAGCTCGGTGGTCCCTACACTCTGATGAGTGATAACAGGGACTGTGCAGTTGCTCTCTAAATCACCACTAACCTGACCTTATGTAGGCTAAGTCCATATGATTATAGAGCAGTGACTGTTGCTAAAGAAAGCCCGGTATGAAGATGGGCAGAAACCGCAAAGGCTTTTTAAGGAAACTCTTAATGTTGATCGTGTTCTATTGTCACTGTTTTACAAGTCGTTCATTGAAAGTGTCTTAACATATTGTATAATTAGCTGTTAATGGGAAGCCTCTAACCTTTCAGAGAAATATGTTAAGAAAAATGGTTAGCTCTGCTAATAAGGTGCTAGGGGGTCATGAAGACAGGTCTGGAGGTAAATGGTTAGCTCTGCTAATAAGGTGCTAGGGGTCATGAAGGCAGGTCTGGAGGTAAATGGTTAGCTCTGCTAATAAGGTGCTAGGGGTCATGAAGGCAGGTCTGGAGGTAAATGGTTAGCTCTGCTAATAAGGTGTTAGGGGTCATGAAGACAGGTCTGGAGGTAAATGGTTAGCTCTGACTAAATAAGGTACTAGGGGTCTACAGACAGGTCTGGAGGTAAATGGTTAGCTCTGCTAATAAGGTGGCTAGGGGTCATGAAGGCAGGTCTGGAGGTAAATGGTTAGCTCTGCTAATAAGGTGCTAGGGGGTCATGAAGACAGGTCTGGAGGTAAATGGTTAGCTCTGCTAATAAGGTGTTAGGGGGTCAATAGGTAAATGGTTAGCTCTGCTAATAAGGTGCTAGGGGGTCAACTGACAGGTCTGGAGGTAAATGGTTAGCTCTGCTAATAAGGTGCTAGGGTCATGAAGACAGGTCTGGAGGTAAATGGTTAACTCTGCTAATAAGGTGCTAGGGGGTTGTGAAGGCAGGTCTGGAGGTAAATGGTTAGCTCTGCTAATAAGGTACTAGGGGTCATGAAGACAGGTCTGGAGGTAAATGGTTAGCTCTGCTAATAAGGTGCTAGGGGTCATGAAGGCAGGTCTGGAGGTAAATGGTTAGCTCTGCTAATAAGGTGCTAGGGGGTCATGAAGACAGGTCTGGAGGTAAATGGTTAGCTCTGCTAATAAGGTGCTAGGGGTCATGAAGGCAGGTCTGGAGGTAAATGGTTAGCTCTGCTAATAAGGTACTAGGGGTCATGAAGGCAGGTCTGGAGGTAAATGGTTAGCTCTGCTAATAAGGTGCTAGGGGTCATGAAGGCAGGTCTGGAGGTAAATGGTTAGCTCTGCTAAAAGGTACTAGGGGTCATGAAGGCAGGTCTGGAGGTAAATGGTTAGCTCTGCTAATAAGGTGCTAGGGGTCATGAAGGCAGGTCTGGAGGTAAATGGTTAGCTCTGCTAATAAGGTGCTAGGGGTCATGAAGACAGGTCTGGAGGTAAATGGTTAGCTCTGCTAATAAGGTGCTAGGGGTCATGAAGACAGGTCTGGAGGTAAATGGTTAGCTCTGCTAATAAGGTGCTAGGGGGTCATGAAGACAGGTCTGGAGGTAAATGGTTAGCTCTGCTAATAAGGTGCTAGGGGTCATGAAGACAGGTCTGGAGGTAAATGGTTAGCTCTGCTAATAAGGTGTTAGGGGTCATGAAGACAGGTCTGGAGGTAAATGGTTAGCTCTGCTAATAAGGTGCTAGGGGGTCATGAAGACAGGTCTGGAGGTAAATGGTTAGCTCTGCTAATAAGGTGTTAGGGGTCATGAAGACAGGTCTGGAGGTAAATGGTTAGCTCTGCTAATAAGGTGCTAGGGGTTAGGTCATGAAGACAGGTCTGGAGGTAAATGGTTAGCTCTGCTAATAAGGTGTTAGGGGTCATGAAGACAGGTCTGGAGGTAAATGGTTAGCTCTGCTAATAAGGTACTAGGGGTCATGAAGACAGGTCTGGAGGTAAATGGTTAGCTCTGCTAATAAGGTACTAGGGGTCATGAAGGCAGGTCTGGAGGTAAATGGTTAGCTCTGCTAATAAGGTACTAGGGGTCATGAAGACAGGTCTGGAGGTAAATGGTTAGCTCTGCTAATAAGGTGCTAGGGGGTCATGAAGGCAGGTCTGGAGGTAAATGGTTAGCTCTGCTAATAAGGTGCTAGGGGTCATGAAGACAGGTCTGGAGGTAAATGGTTAGCTCTGCTAATAAGGTGCTAGGGGTCATGAAGAGGCAGGTCTGGAGGTAAATGGTTAGCTCTGCTAATAAGGTGCTAGGGGGTCATGAAGACAGGTCTGGAGGTAAATGGTTAGCTCTGCTAATAAGGTGCTAGGGGTCATGAAGGCAGGTCTGGAGGTAAATGGTTAGCTCTGCTAATAAGGTGCTAGGGGGTCATGAAGACAGGTCTGGAGGTAAATGGTTAGCTCTGCTAATAAGGTGCTAGGGGTCATGAAGACAGGTCTGGAGGTAAATGGTTAGCTCTGCTAATAAGGTGCTAGGGGTCATGAAGGCAGGTCTGGAGGTAAATGGTTAGCTCTGCTAATAAGGTACTAGGGGGTCATGAAGACAGGTCTGGAGGTAAATGGTTAGCTCTGCTAATAAGGTGCTAGGGGTCATGAAGACAGGTCTGGAGGTAAATGGTTAGCTCTGCTAATAAGGTGCTAGGGGTCATGAAGACAGGTCTGGAGGTAAATGGTTAGCTCTGCTAATAAGGTGCTAGGGGTCATGAAGGCAGGTCTGGAGGTAAATGGTTAGCTCTGCTAATAAGGTGCTAGGGGTCATGAAGACAGGTCTGGAGGTAAATGGTTAGCTCTGCTATTAAGGTGCTAGGGGTCATGAAGGCAGGTCTGGAGGTAAATGGTTAGCTCTGCTAATAAGGTACTAGGGGGTCATGAAGACAGGTCTGGAGGTAAATGGTTAGCTCTGCTAATAAGGTGCTAGGGGTCATGAAGACAGGTCTGGAGGTAAATGGTTAGCTCTGCTAATAAGGTGCTAGGGGTCATGAAGACAGGTCTGGAGGTAAATGGTTAGCTCTGCTAATAAGGTGCTAGGGGGTCATGAAGACAGTGTAGTGTCGAGTCAATGTTGCTTATGATTGCTGCTAAACAAAGGAGTCCGCTTATACTGAACTTTGATCATAGGTTTTATTCATATCTCAAGATTTCAGCATAAGTGTACAGATGTACAGTGGGGAAAAAAAGTATTTAGTCAGCCACCAATTGTGCAAGTTCTCCCACTTAAAAAGATGAGAGAGGCCTGTAATTTTCATCATAGGTACACGTCAACTCTGACAGACAAATTGAGAAAAAAAATTCCAGAAAATCACATTGTAGGATTTTTAATGAATTTATTATTTGCAAATTATGGTGGAAAATAAGTATTTGGTCACCTACAAACAAGCAAGATTTCTTACTCTCACAGACCTGTAACTTCTTCTTTAAGAGGCTCCTCTGTCCTCCACTCGTTACCTGTATTAATGGCACCTGTTTGAACTTATCAGTATAAAAGACACCTGTCCACAACCTCAAACAGTCACACTCCCAAACTCCACTATGGCCAAGACCAAAGAGCTGTTTAAGGACACCAGAAACAAAATTGTAGACCTGCACCAGGCTGGGAAGACTGAATCTGCAATAGGTAAGCAGCTTGGTTTGAAGAAATCAACTGTGGGAGCAATTATTAGGAAATGGAAGACATACAAGACCACTGATAATCTCCCCTCGATCTGGGGCTCCACGCAAGATCTCACCCCGTGGGGTCAAAATGATCACAAGAACGGTGAGCAAAAATCCCAGAACCACACGGGGGACCTAGTGAATGACCTGCAGAGAGCTGGGACCAAAGTAACAAAGCCTACCATCAGTAACACCACTACGCCGCCAGGGACTCTCAAAATCTGCAGTGCCAGACGTGTCCCCCTGCTTAAGCCAGTACATATCTAGGCCCATCTGAAGTTTGCTAGAGTGCATTTGGATGATCCAGAAGAGGATTGGGAGAATGTAATATGGTCAGATGAAAACCAAAATATAACTTATTGGTAAAAACTCAACTCGTCGTGTTTGGAGGACAAAGAATGCTGAGTTGCATCCAAAGAACACCATACCTACTGTGAAGCATGGGGGTGGAAACATCATGCTTTGGGCTGTTTTTCTGCAAAGGGACCAGGACGACTGATCCGTGTAAAGAAAATGAATGAATGGGGCCATGTATCGTGAGATTTTGAGTGAAAACTCCTTCCATCAGCAAGGGCATTGAAGATGAAACGTGGCTGGGTCTTTCAGCATGACAATGATCCCAAACACACCGCCCGGGCAACGAACGAAGGAGTGGCTTCGTAAGAAGCATTTCAAGGTCCTGGAGTGGCCTAGCCAGTGTCCAGATCTCAACCCCATAGAAAATCTTTGGAGGGAGTTGAAAGTCCGTGTTGCCCAGCGACAGCCCCAAAACATCACTGCTCTAGAGGAGATCTGCATGGAGGAATGGGCCAAAATACCAGCAACAGTGTGTGAAAACCTTGTGAAGACTTACAGAAAACGTTTGACCTGTGTCATTGCCAACAAAGGGTATATAACAAAGTATTGAGAAACTTTTGTTATTGACCAAATACTTATTTTCCACCATAATTTGCAAATAAATTCATTAAAAATCCTACAATGTGATTTTCTGGAGAAAAAAAATCTCATTTTGTCTGTCATAGTTGACGTGTACCTATGATGAAAATTACAGGCCTCTCATCTTTTTAAGTGGGAGAACTTGCACAATTGGTGGCTGACTAAATACTTTTTTTTCCCCTGTATATATCATCCGGAGAGCAGTGTTTCCCAAATTGCAATGGCCGCTCTGGTCTTCTTTGTCTCCATCCAGTATTTATAATATTCCCCAAAATATGGGTTGCTCCCTCTACTCTTCAATCCCCTGTCTTCTATGGGGCGTCACCCTAAAAACGGCTCTCTTTGAAACTAAATAAACATCCTCTCAGGTTCCACTTGAAACCTTATCAAAGTCATAATCTTAATACACTACAGCAGGTCTGGAGGTAAATGGTTAGCTCTGCTAATAAGGTGCTAGGGGTCATGAAGACAGGTCTGGAGGTAAATGGTTAGCTCTGCTAATAAGGTGCTAGGGGTCATGAAGGCAGGTCTGGAGGTAAATGGTTAGCTCTGCTAATAAGGTGCTAGGGGTCATGAAGGCAGGTCTGGAGGTAAATGGTTAGCTCTGCTAATAAGGTGCTAGGGGTCATGAAGACGGGTCTGGAGGTCATTTATGATATAAGAGCCTTCCCAAAAGCCCAGAAGAACCGATGGACCCCATTCATCCTCTTTACTATGGGCCGTTTACCCAGAGTCCACCACTATGGGCCGTTTACCCAGAGTCCACCACTATGGGCCGTTTACCCAGAGTCCACCACTATGGGCCGTTTACCCAGAGTCCACCACTATGGGCCGTTTACCCAGAGTCCACCACTATGGGCCGTTTACCCAGAGTCCACCACTATGGGCCGTTTACCCAGAGTCCACCACTAGGGCCGTTTACCCAGAGTCCACCACTAGGGGCCGTTTACCCAGAGTCCACCACTAGGGGCCGTTTACCCAGAGTCCACCACTAGGGGCCGTTTACCCAGAGTCCACCACTAGGGGCCGTTTACCCAGAGTCCACCACTAGGGGCCGTTTACCCAGAGTCCACCACTAGGGGCCGTTTACCCCGAGTCCACCACTAGGGGCCGTTTACCCAGAGTCCACCACTAGGGGCCGTTTACCCAGAGTCCACCACTAGGGGCCGTTTACCCCAGAGTCCACCACTAGGGGGCCGTTTACCCAGAGTCCACCACTAGGGGCCGTTTACCCAGAGTCCACCACTAGGGGCCGTTTACCCAGAGTCCACCACTAGGGGCCGTTTACCCAGAGTCCACCACTAGGGGCCGTTTACCCAGAGTCCACCACTAGGGCCGTTTACCCAGAGTCCACCACTAGGGGCCGTTTACCCAGAGTCCACCACTATGGGCCGTTTACCCAGAGTCCACCACTATGGGCCGTTTACCCAGAGTCCACCACTATGGGCCGTTTACCCAGAGTCCACCACTATGGGCCGTTTACCCAGAGTCCACCACTAGGGGCCTTTACCCAGAGTCCACCACTAGGGGCCCGTTTACCCAGAGTCCACCACTAGGGGCCGTTTACCCAGAGTCCACCACTAGGGGCCGTTTACCCAGAGTCCACCACTATGGGCCGTTTACCCAGAGTCCACCACTATGGGCCGTTTACCCAGAGTCCACCACTAGGGGCCGTTTTACCCAGAGTCCACCACTAGGGGCCGTTTACCCAGAGTCCACCACTAGGGGCCGTTTACCCAGAGTCCACCACTAGGGGCCGTTTACCCAGAGTCCACCACTAGGGGCCGTTTACCCAGAGTCCACCACTAGGGGCCGTTTACCCAGAGTCCACCACTAGGGGCCGTTTACCCAGAGTCCACCACTAGGGGCCGTTTACCCAGAGTCCACCACTAGGGGCCGTTTACCCAGAGTCCACCACTAGGGGCCGTTTACCCAGAGTCCACCACTAGGGGCCGTTTAACCCAGAGTCCACCACTAGGGGCCGTTTACCCAGAGTCCACCACTAGGGGCCGTTTACCCAGAGTCCACCACTAGGGGCCGTTTACCCAGAGTCCACCACTAGGGGCCGTTTACCCAGAGTCCACACACTAGGGGCCGTTTACCCAGAGTCCACCACTAGGGGCCGTTACCCAGAGTCCACCACTAGGGGCCGTTTACCCAGAGTCCACCACTAGGGGCCGTTTACCCAGAGTCCACCACTAGGGGCCGTTTACCCAGAGTCCACCACTAGGGGCCGTTTACCCAGAGTCCACCACTAGGGGCCGTTTAACCCAGAGTCCACCACTAGGGGCCGTTTACCCAGAGTCCACCACTAGGGGCCGTTTACCCAGAGTCCACCCACTAGGGGCCGTTTACCCAGAGTCCACCACTAGGGGCCGTTTTTACCCAGAGTCCACCACTAGGGGCCGTTTACCCAGAGTCCCCCCCTATGGGCCGTTTACCCCGAGTCCCAACCCTATGGGCCCGTTTACCCAGAGTCCACCCCTATGGGCCGTTTACCCAGAGTCCACCCCTATGGGCCGTTTACCCAGAGTCCACCCCTATGGGCCGTTTACCCAGAGTCCACCCCTATGGGCCGTTTACCCAGAGTCCACCCCTATGGGCCGTTTACCCAGAGTCCACCCCTATGGGCCGTTTACCCAGAGTCCACCCCTATGGGCCGTTTACCCAGAGTCCACCCCTATGGGCCGTTTACCCAGAGTCCACACCTATGGGCCGTTTACCCAGAGTCCACCCCTATGGGCCGTTTACCCAGAGTCCACCCCTATGGGCCGTTTACCCAGAGTCCACCACCGATGGACCCCATTCGTCCTCTTTACCAGGAGTTTGAGCTACTCCCCTCGGGCGACGTTACAGGGGTACCAGGGCACAAAAGAAATGGGGCCAAATTATCCTTTGTCCCTACGGCAGTAAGGGTTCGTAATGTTTTAAACTACCAGTAGGACCAGTGGTCCTACTGGAGTTAAAACTACCAGTAGGACCAGTGGGCTGGTGTACAGCTAACACTGTAGATGATGTTCTGTTGTGTATGGTGTACAGATGAACCATTGATTGCTCATGAATCGCACTTTTTCCTACTGTATTGTCTGTATATGTCATTTTGTCTTTCTTCCATTGAGTTCTTATGTTCCACGGGGGGGGGGGGGACAATAGTCATTATCTTTAACAGGTACTGTGCTGTCCCGTTCTGATTCACCACAACCTTGAACTAATGTAGGCTGAATCCATATGATGATAGAGCGTGACTGATGCCAAAGACAGTACAGTATTAAGATAGAAACTGCTCCTCCAATAGAAATCCCAGCTCGCACTTGTAGGCGACGTTGGCTCATGCAAGCCGTCAACTCAAAGGCACTCCTTCGATATAAAGTTGTTTTTGACGAACATTAAAAGGTATCAGTTTGTTATTTTCACCAGGTTGGAGTACGTTCAACTACTTAAGATATTGTCTCGAATCTAGGTTGTGCCTTTAGATTTCGAGAAAAATGTACATCTAAAGAAGTGCTGCTCACTTCTCAAATTGACTTCGAAAGCGTTCCCGGATGTTGCGCCTCTGGGTTTAGAAAACTCGGTGCTGTTGCTTTCCCCCTTTCAGGGCTCTATGAAAAGACAACTGATGAATGCACCTGAAATCAAAACTACACCAGGTTGCTTTCCAGACCTCTCAATTTTTTCAGTCTCCAGCTTTTTCCAGAAAATACGGTAAAGGTAAATACTTTACCGTAAAGGTAATTACGGTAAAAAATAACCACGCCCCTTTTTGATACTGCTTTCTGATTGGGTCATTTCCCACCACGTGACCAAGAAGCGACAGGATTCTAGTTTTCCGGGGGTAAGGAAATAAACAAAATGTGATTATACTTGTGATTTTAGCTGACAAAATGTCAAATGTAAAGTTATATTGTAAGACTACAACATATATTTTAGCTGCTCGTGTCATTTTGTCGACCTCCCAGTTGTACGTTTGCGATGTCGGTGCACGTCGAACATGTTTTGGTTTCGATCCATTATAAATCACCCATTTATTGTTGTTATTCACAGTGAATCAGGAAGAAAGACTTGGCTAATTAGCCACGAATATAACGTTATCTAAATACATTGTCTCCTCCTTAAGCGTTATTTGGCGCAGTTAGCTAGTTAAGAAGACATTAAAAAAATAACACAAGCCATTGCTTGGGTGAATAGCTTGATGCGTAGGTCACAGAGCTTTAGCTAGTTAGCTAGTACTACAGTATTTTGTAATAGTCAAATGACGTTTCGCACCAATACTATAATATTAGTTTGACTTTTACACGTAGCTAGGACATTGTCATGGATAGAGAGCTGTCTATACATTTTCTCATAATTTGGAACGGATTGGTCCGGCGGGGAATTCCCCGGCGGTGTGCCATGACGTGACAGTGTAATAAGGAGATGAGGTTTGATTTGAACTAACTTCTCAGTGGATCAGCGACTCTGCTGCTTTGGGTCAGTCATGCCTCCTATTATCTGTGACGCTGCTGAGTCAGGAAGTGGATTTCCCTTCACTAACCGCATCGACAGGTTTTATGTCATACCATAAAAAATAAAATAGAAATCACGACAGCTGTGATGGAAACAGGAAGTTTTGGTACAATTTTATAAATGCTGATAAATAATTCGTTCGTTCATTTTCACTTAGGGGTGTACTCACTTTAGTTGCCAGCGGTTTAGACATTAATGGCTGTGTGTTGTGTTATTTTGAGGGGACAGCAAATGTACACTGTTATACAAGCTGTACACTCACTACTTTACAATGTAGCAAAGTGTCATTTCTTCAGTGTTGTCACATGAAAATATATACTCAAATATTTACCAAAATGTGAGGGGTGTACTCACTTTTGTGAGATACTGTACATGTGGGTAGAGTTAAAGTGACTATGCATAAATAATTAACAGAGTAGCAGCAGCGTAAAAAGATGGGGTGGGGGGGGCAGTGCAAATAGTCTGGGTAGCCATGATTAGCTGTTCAGGAGTCTTATGGCTTGGGGGTAGAAGCTGTTGAGAAGTCCTTTGGACCTAGACTTGGCGCTCCGGTACCGCTTGCCATGCGGTAGCAGAGAGAACAGTCTATGACTAGGTTGGCTGGAGTCTTTGACAATTTTGAGGGCCTTCCTCTGACACCGCCTGGTATAGAGGTCCTGGATGGCAGGAAGCTTGGCCCCAGTGATGTACTGGGCCGTACGCACTACCCTCTGTAGTGCCTTGCGGTCGGAGGCCAAGCAGTTGCCATACCAGGCGGTGAAGCAACCAGTCAGGATGCTCTCGATGGTGCAGCTGTAGAACCTTTTGAGGATCTGAGGACCCATGCCAAATCTTTTCAGTCTCCTGAGGGGGAATAGGCTTTGTCGTTTGTTTCCAAGATTTTTCATAGTGTTCTGTTGTTTTTGCTATTTAATGTAACAGTTCTTGTGACAGAACTATCGGTAGAGTGTAAAATGCGATGGAGACACATTTCACTTTAGATTTTTATTCAGTACATGTTGTGTGCACTACTTCATTGTTCACTGATTTTTTATCCGCAAACAAGTCAGTTTGGTAGGAAAATGCACATATTTTCTTTATGCAGATTTTCTTTATGCGCATGGAAAATCTGCCACCCAATCGGATGGAAACCTAGCTAGTGTAATATTCGTTCAATATTTCCCCAGAAATCCTTGGTATTTGAACTACACAGAATGCGTGTTATTATGACATAGCTACAGCAATCATGATAGTAATTGACAGTTACTGTTTCAGTGGTTGCTATAACCTAACGTTGCTCTCTTTATCTACTGTATGAGTGACCCTGACACTGTTAGTTGCCATATTAGCTCTGGTCCTTGGCGTTAGTGCAGCTTGCGAACGTTGAGCCTTTAGGAAGAAGCCTCACTAACACCCTGGACCAGAGCTAGTTGCCAATATGCCATGCCATTCCCCTTAGTCTGCTGTCTGAATGTGCTGGTTGTTCTCCACTGCAGGTGAACCTGAAGCCGTCATCATGCAGAGCACAGCCAACTACCTGTGGCTAATCTCAGACCTGCTGGGGCAGGGGGCTACAGCTAACGTCTACCGTGGCAGGCACAAGGTACAGGACTAACACACACCAGGGGGTACAGCTAACATCTACCAGACACAAGGTACAGGACTAACACACACCAGGGGGTACAGCTAACATCTACCAGGCACAAGGTACAGGACTAACACACACCAGGGGGTACAGCTAACATCTACCAGACACAAGGTACAGGACTAACACACACCAGGGGGGTACAGCTAACATCTACCAGACACAAGGTACAGGACTAACACACACCAGGGGTACAGCTACCATCTACCAGACACAAGGTACAGGACTAACACACACCAGGGGGTACAGCTAACGTCTACCAGACACAAGGTACAGGACTAACACACACCAGGGGGTACAGCTAACATCTACCAGACACAAGGTACAGGACTAACACACACCAGGGGGTACAGCTAACATCTACCAGACACAAGGTACAGGACTAACACACACCAGGGGGTACAGCTAACGTCTACCAGGCACAAGGTACAGGGCTAACACACACCAGGGGGTACAGCTAACGTCTACCGTGGCAGGCACAAGGTACAGGATTAACTCACACCAGGGGGTACAGCTAACGTCTACCAGACACAAGGTACAGGTCTAACACACACCAGGGGGTACAGCTAACATCTACCAGACACAAGGTACAGGACTAACACACACCAGGGGGTACAGCTAACATCTACCAGACACAAGGTACAGGACTAACACACACCAGGGGGTACAGCTAACATCTACCAGACACAAGGTACAGGACTAACACACACCAGGGGGTACAGCTAACGTCTACCAGAAACAAGGTACAGGACTAACACACACCAGGGGGTACAGCTAACGTCTACCAGACACAAGGTACAGGACTAACACACACCAGGGGGTACAGCTAACATCTACCAGACACAAGGTACAGGGACTAACACACACCAGGGGGTACAGCTAACGTCTACCAGACACAAGGTACAGGACTAACACACACCAGGGGGTACAGCTAACATCTACCAGACACAAGGTACAGGACTAACACACACCAGGGGGTACAGCTAACATCTACCAGGAACAAGGTACAGGACTAACACACACCAGGGGATACAGCTAACGTCTACCAGACACAAGGTACAGGACTAACACACACCAGGGGGTACAGCTAACATCTACCAGGCACAAGGTACAGGGCTAACACACACCAGGGGGTACAGCTAACGTCTACCAGACACAAGGTACAGGACTAACACACACCAGGGGGTACAGCTAACATCTACCAGACACAAGGTACAGGACTAACACACACCAGGGGGTACAGCTAACATCTACCAGACGCAAGGTACAGGACTAACACACACCAGGGGTACAGCTAACGTCTACCAGACACAAGGTACAGGACTAACACACACCAGGGGGTACAGCTAACGTCTACCAGACACAAGGTACAGGACTAACACACACCAGGGGGTACAGCTAACATCTACCAGACACAAGGTACAGGACTAACACACACCAGGGGGTACAGCTAACATCTACCAGACACAAGGTACAGGACTAACACACACCAGGGGGTACAGCTAACATCTACCAGACACAAGGTACAGGACTAACACACACCAGGGGGTACAGCTAACATCTACCAGACACAAGGTACAGGACTAACACACACCAGGGGGTACAGCTAACATCTACCAGGCACAAGGTACAGGACTAACACACACCAGGGGGTACAGCTAACGTCTACCAGGCACAAGGTACAGGACTAACACACACCAGGGGGTACAGCTAACGTCTACCAGGCACAAGGTACAGGACTAACACACACCAGGGGGTACAGCTAACGTCTACCAGGCACAAGGTACAGGACTAACACACACCAGGGGGTACAGCTAACGTCTACCAGACACAAGGTACAGGACTAACACACACCAGGGGGTACAGCTAACATCTACCAGACACAAGGTACAGGACTAACACACACCAGGGGGTACAGCTAACGTCTACCAGACACAAGGTACAGGACTAACACACACCAGGGGGTACAGCTAACATATACCAGACACAAGGTACAGGACTAACACACACCAGGGGGTACAGCTAACATCTACCAGGCACAAGGTACAGGACTAACACACACCAGGGGGTACAGCTAACATCTACCAGACACAAGGTACAGGGCTAACACACACCAGGGGGTACAGCAAACATCTACCAGACACAAGGTACAGGACTAACACACACCAGGGGGTACAGCTAACATCTACCAGACACAAGATACAGGACTAACACACACCAGGGGGTACAGCTAACATCTACCAGACACAAGGTACAGGACTAACACACACCAGGGGGTACAGCTAACATCTACCAGACACAAGGTATAGGACTAACACACACCAGGGGGTATAGCTAACATCTACCAGACACAAGGTACAGGACTAACACACACCAGGGGGTACAGCTAACATCTACCAGACACAAGGTACAGGACTAACACACACCAGGGGGTACAGCTAACGTCTACCAGACACAAGGTACAGGACTAACACACACCAGGGGGTACAGCTAACGTCAACCAGACACAAGGTACAGGACTAACACACAACCAGGGGTACAGCTAACATCTACCAGACACAAGGTACAGGACTAACACACACCAGGGGGTACAGCTAACATCTACCAGACACAAGGTACAGGACTAACACACACCAGGGGGTACAGCTAACATCTACCAGACACAAGGTACAGGACTAACACACACCAGGGGGTACAGCTAACATCTACCAGACACAAGGTACAGGACTAACACACACCAGGGGGTACAGCTAACGTCTACCAGACACAAGGTACAGGACTAACACACACCAGGGGGTACAGCTAACATCTACCAGACACAAGGTACAGGACTAACACACACCAGGGGGTACAGCTAACATCTACCAGACACAAGGTACAGGACTAACACACACCAGGGGGTACAGCTAACGTCTACCGTGGCAGGCACAAGGTACAGGACTAACACACACCAGGGGGTACAGCTAACGTCTACCAGGCACAAGGTACAGGACTAACACACACCAGGGGGGTACAGCTAACATCTACCAGACACAAGGTACAGGGCTAACACACACCAGGGGGTACAGCTAACATCTACCAGACACAAGGTACAGGACTAACACACAACAGGGGGTACAGCTAACATCTACCAGACACAAGGTACAGGACTAACACACACCAGGGGTACAGCTAACATCTACCAGACACAAGGTACAGGACTAACACACACCAGGGGATACAGCTAACATCTACCAGGCACAAGGTACAGGACTAACACACACCAGGGGGTACAGCTAAAAACAGTACCAGAAACAAGGTACAGGACTAACACACACCAGGGGGTACAGCTAACGTCTACCAGACACAAGGTACAGGACTAACACACACCAGGGGGTACAGCTAACATCTACCAGACACAAGGTACAGGACTAACACACACCAGGGGGTACAGCTAACATCTACCAGGCACAAGGTACAGGACTAACACACACCAGGGGGTACAGCTAACATCTACCAGACACAAGGAACAGGACTAACACACACCAGGGGGTACAGCTAACGTCTACCAGACACAAGGTACAGGACTAACACACACCAGGGGGTACAGCTAACGTCTACCAGACACAAGGTACAGGACTAACACACACCAGGGGATACAGCTAACATCTACCAGGCACAAGGTACAGGACTAACACACACCAGGGGGTACAGCTAACATCTACCAGGCACAAGGTACAGGACTAACACACACCAGGGGGTACAGCTAACATCTACCAGACACAAGGTACAGGGCTAACACACACCAGGGGGTACAGCTAACATCTACCAGGCACAAGGTACAGGGCTAACACACACCAGGGGGTACAGCTAACGTCTACCAGACACAAGGTACAGGACTAACACACACCAGGGGGTACAGCTAACATCTACCAGACACAAGGTACAGGACTAACACACACCAGGGGGTACAGCTAACATCTACCAGACACAAGGTACAGGACTAACACACACCAGGGGGTACAGCTAACGTCTACCAGACACAAGGTACAGGACTAACACACACCAGGGGGTACAGCTAACATCTACCAGACACAAGGTACAGGACTAACACACACCAGGGGGTACAGCTAACATCTACCAGACACAAGTACAGGACTAACACACACCAGGGGGTACAGCTAACATCTACCAGACACAAGGTACAGGACTAACACACACCAGGGGTACAGCTAACGTCTACCAGGCACAAGGTACAGGACTAACACACACCAGGGGGTACAGCTAACATCTACCAGACACAAGGTACAGGACTAACACACACCAGGGGGTACAGCTAACGTCTACCAGACACAAGGTACAGGACTAACACACACCAGGGGGTACAGCTAACGTCTACCAGACACAAGGTACAGGACTAACACACACCAGGGGGTACAGCTAACATCTACCAGACACAAGGTACAGGACTAACACACACCAGGGGGTACAGCTAACGTCTACCGTGGCAGGCACAAGGTACAGGACTAACTCACACCAGGGGGTACAGCTAACGTCTACCAGACACAAGGTACAGGACTAACACACACCAGGGGGTACAGCTAACATCTACCAGACACAAGGTACAGGACTAACACACACCAGGGGGTACAGCTAACGTCTACCAGGCACAAGGTACAGGACTAACACACACCAGGGGGTACAGCTAACATCTACCAGACACAAGGTACAGGACTAACACACACCAGGGGGTATAGCTAACGTCTACCAGACACAAGGTACAGGACTAACACACACCAGGGGGTACAGCTAACGTCTACCAGACACAAGGTACAGGACTAACACACACCAGGGGGTACAGCTACATCTACCAGACACAAGGTACAGGACTAACACACACCAGGGGTTACAGCTAACATCTACCAGACACAAGGTACAAGGACTAACACACACCAGGGGGTACAGCTAACATCTACCAGACACAAGGTACAGGACTAACACACACCAGGGGTACAGCTAACATCTACCAGACACAAGGTACAGGACTAACACACACCAGGGGGTACAGCTAACATCTACCAGACACAAGGTACAGGACTAACACACACACCAGGGGGTACAGCTAACATCTACCAGACACAAGGTACAGGACTAACACACACCAGGGGGTACGCTAACATCTACCAGACAAAGGTACAGGACTAACACACACCAGGGGTACAGCTAACGTCTACCAGGCACAAGTACAGGACTAACACACACCAGGGGGTACAGCTAACGTCTACCAGGCACAAGGTACAGGACTAACACACACCAGGGGGTACAGCTAACGTCTACCAGGCACAAGGTACAGGACTAACACACACACCAGGGTACAGCTAACGTCTACCAGACACAAGGTACAGGACTAACACACACCAGGGGTACAGCTAACATCTACCGACACAAGGTACAGGACTAACACACACCAGGGGGTACAGCTAACGTCTACCAGACACAAGGTACAGGACTAACACACACCAGGGGGTACAGCTAACATCTACCAGACACAAGGTACAGGACTAACACACACCAGGGGGTACAGCTAACATCTACCAGGCACAAGGTACAGGACTAACACACACCAGGGGGTACAGCTAACATCTACCAGACACAAGGTACAGGGCTAACACACACCAGGGGGTACAGCTAACATCTACCAGGCACAAGGTACAGGGCTAACACACACCAGGGGGTACAGCTAACGTCAACCAGACACAAGGTACAGGACTAACACACACCAGGGGGTACAGCTAACATCTACCAGACACAAGGTACAGGACTAACACACACCAGGGGTACAGCTAACATCTACCAGACACAAGGTACAGGATTAACACACACCAGGGGGTACAGCTAACATCTACCAGACACAAGTTACAGGACTAACACACACCAGGGGGTACAGCTAACATCTACCAGACACAAGGTACAGGACTAACACACACCAGGGGGTACAGCTAACATCTACCAGACACAAGGTACAGGACTAACACACACCAGGGGGTACAGCTAACATCTACCAGACACAAGGTACAGGACTAACACACACCAGGGGGTACAGCTAACATCTACCAGACACAAGGTACAGGACTAACACACACCAGGGGGTACAGCTAACATCTACTAGGCACAAGGTACAGGACTAACACACACCAGGGGGTACAGCTAACGTCTACCAGACACAAGGTACAGGACTAACACACACCAGGGGGTACAGCTAACATCTACCAGGCACAAGGTACAGGACTAACACACACCAGGGGGTACAGCTAACATCTACCAGACACAAGGTACAGGACTAACACACACCAGGGGGTACAGCTAACATCTACCAGACACAAGGTACAGGACTAACACACACCAGGGGGTACAGCTAACGTCTACCAGGCACAAGGTACAGGACTAACACACACCAGGGGGTACAGCTAACGTCTACCAGGCACAAGGTACAGGACTAACACACACCAGGGGATACAGCTAACGTCTACCAGGCACAAGGTACAGGACTAACACACACCAGGGGGTACAGCTAACATCTACCAGACACAAGGTACAGGACTAACACACACCAGGGGGTACAGCTAACATCTACCAGACACAAGGTACAGGACTAACACACACCAGGGGGTACAGCTAACATCTACCAGACACAAGGTACAGGACTAACACACACCAGGGGGTACAGCTAACATCTACCAGGCACAAGGTACAGGACTAACACACACCAGGGGTACAGCTAACGTCTACCGGGCACAAGGTACAGGACTAACACACACCAGGGGGTACAGCTAACGTCTACCAGGCACAAGGTACAGGACTAACACACACCAGGGGGTACAGCTAACGTCTACCAGACACAAGGTACAGGACTAACACCACCAGGGGGTACAGCTAACATCTACCAGACACAAGGTACAGGACTAACACACACCAGGGGGTACAGCTAACGTCTACCAGACACAAGGTACAGGACTAACACACACCAGGGGGTACAGCTAACATCTACCAGACACAAGGTAACAGGACTAAACACACACCAGGGGGTACAGCTAACATCTACCAGGCACAAGGTACAGGACTAACACACACCAGGGGTACAGCTAACATCTACCAGACACAAGGTACAGGGCTAACACACACCAGGGGGTACAGCTAACATCTACCAGGCACAAGGTACAGGGCTAACACACACCAGGGGGTACAGCTAACGTCAACCAGACACAAGGTACAGGACTAACACACACCAGGGGTACAGCTAACATCTACCAGACACAAGGTACAGGACTAACACACACCAGGGGGTACAGCTAACATCTACCAGACACAAGGTACAGGATTAACACACACCAGGGGGTACAGCTAACATCTACCAGACACAAGTTACAGGACTAACACACACCAGGGGGTACAGCTAACATCTACCAGACACAAGGTACAGGGACTAACACACACCAGGGGGGTACAGCTAACATCTACCAGACACAAGGTACAGGACTAACACACACCAGGGGGTACAGCTAACATCTACCAGACACAAGGTACAGGGCTAACACACACCAGGGGGTACAGCTAACATCTACCAGACACAAGGTACAGGACTAACACACACCAGGGGGTACAGCTAACGTCTACCAGGCACAAGGTACAGGACTAACACACACCAGGGGATACAGCTAACGTCTACCAGGCACAAGGTACAGGACTAACACACACCAGGGGGTACAGCTACATCTACCAGACACAAGGTACAGGACTAACACACACCAGGGGGTACAGCTAACGTCAACCAGACACAAGGTACAGGGCTAACACACACCAGGGGGTACAGCTAACATCTACCAGACACAAGGTACAGGACTAACACACACCAGGGGGTACAGCTAACGTCTACCAGACACAAGGTACAGGACTAACACACACCAGGGGGTACAGCTAACGTCTACCAGACACAAGGTACAGGACTAACACACACCAGGGGGTACAGCTAACATCTACCAGACACAAGGTACAGGACTAACACACACCAGGGGGTACAGCTAACGTCTACCAGACACAAGGTACAGGACTAACACACACCAGGGGGTACAGCTAACATCTACCAGACACAAGGTACAGGACTAACACACACCAGGGGGTACAGCTAACATCTACCAGACACAAGGTACAGGACTAACACACACCAGGGGGTACAGCTAACGTCTACCAGACACAAGGTACAGGACTAACACACACCAGGGGGTACAGCTAACATCTACTAGGCACAAGGTACAGGACTAACACACACCAGGGGGTACAGCTAACGTCTACCAGACACAAGGTACAGGACTAACACACACCAGGGGGTACAGCTAACATCTACCAGGCACAAGGTACAGGACTAACACACACCAGGGGGTACAGCTAACATCTACCAGACACAAGGTACAGGACTAACAACACACCAGGGGGTACAGCTAACATCTACCAGACACAAGGTACAGGACTAACACACACCAGGGGGTACAGCTAACGTCTACCAGGCACAAGGTACAGGACTAACACACACCAGGGGGTACAGCTAACGTCTACCAGGCACAAGGTACAGGACTAACACACACCAGGGGATACAGCTAACGTCTACCAGGCACAAGGTACAGGACTAACACACACCAGGGGGTACAGCTAACATCTACCAGACACAAGGTACAGGACTAACACACACCAGGGGGTACAGCTAACGTCAACCAGACACAAGGTACAGGGCTAACACACACCAGGGGGTACAGCTAACATCTACCAGACACAAGGTACAGGACTAACACACACCAGGGGGTACAGCTAACGTCTACCAGACACAAGGTACAGCGACTAACACACACCAGGGGGTACAGCTAACGTCTACCAGACACAAGGTACAGGACTAACACACACCAGGGGGTACAGCTAACATCTACCAGACACAAGGTACAGGACTAACACACACCAGGGGGTACAGCTAACGTCTACCAGACACAAGGTACAGGACTAACACACACCAGGGGGTACAGCTAACGTCTACCAGACACAAGGTACAGGACTAACACACACCAGGGGGTACAGCTAACATCTACCAGACAAAGGTACAGGAACTACACACACCAGGGGGTACAGCTAACGTCTACCAGACACAAGGTACAGACTAGCTAACACACACCAGGGGGTACAGCTAACATCTACTAGGCACAAGGTACAGGACTAACACACACCAGAGGGTACAGCTAACGTCTACCAGACACAAGGTACAGGACTAACACACACCAGGTGGGTACAGCTAACATCTACCAGGCACAAGGTACAGGACTAACACACACACCAGGGGGTACAGCTAACATCTACCAGACACAAGGTACAGGACTAACACACACCAGGGGGTACAGCTAACGTCTACCAGACACAAGGTACAGGACTAACACACACCAGGGGGTACAGCTAACATCTACCAGACACAAGGTACAGGACTAACACACACCAGGGGTTGGCAGCTAACGTCTACCAGGCACAAGGTACAGGACTAACACACACCAGGGGGTACAGCTAACATCTACCAGACACAAGGTACACAGGACTAACACACACCAGGGGGTTACAGCTAACGTCTACCAGACACAAGGTACAGGACTAACACACACCAGGGGTGTACAGCTAACGTCTACCAGACACAAGGTACAGGACTAACACACACCAGGGGTACAGCTAACGTCTACCAGACACAAGGTACAGGACTAACACACACCAGGGGTACAGCTAACATCTACCAGACACAAGGTACAGGACTAACACACACCAGGGGGTACAGCTAACGTCTACCAGACACAAAGTACAGGACTAACACACACCAGGGGGTACAGCTAACGTCTACCAGGCACAAGGTACAGGACTAACACACACCAGGGGGTACAGCTAACGTCTACCAGACACAAGGTACAGGACTAACACACACCAGGGGGTACAGCTGGGGGGTGGGGGGGTTTCCCCACCAAGCATCTTGGCAGTCTTTCAGATGCGTGGATGGAAGAGCAGTAGTGTAGTATTGTTTTAATTCTTGACATGTAGGCCTAACATGAAGTCTAATATAGTACAATTGTTCATTTAGCTGTTTTCTCACTAACTAGCCATTTTTAGACATACATTGAATCTACGCTTCATGTCCCAGAGGGTTATGGTTGTCTGCTCAGCCACATCAGTCTAAGCTAGCGTGTTAACCCTTCTCTCTCCACGGGGGCTTTCCCAGAGCTTAACCCTCCTCTCTCCACGGGGGCTTTCCCAGAGCTCTCTAGACTTGAGGGGAGGATGCCAATATATGAACACATATTAGGATGGGTCTGGACACGTCTTGGTGTTTGGTTCTGTCTCTTTGATTCTGACAGAATGAACATGTGTGAACTGTCTAACACGGCGCCTGATTAACTGTCTTACTAGGGCTGCCCCAATGCATAGTGCCAACTGTAAAGTTTGGTGGAGGAGGAATAATGGTCTGGGGGGCTGTTTTTCATGGTTCGGGCTAGGCCCCTTAGTTCCAGTGAAGGGAAATCTTAACGCTACAGCATACAATGACATTCTAGACGATTCTGTGCTTCCAACTTTGTGGCAACAGTTTGGGGAAGTCCCTTTCCTGTTTCATCATGACAATGCCCCAGTGCACAAAGCGAGGTCCATACAGAAATCGTTTGACGAGATCGGTGTGGAAGAACTTGACTGGTCTGCACAGAGCCCTGACCTCAACCCCATCGAACACCTTTGGGATGAATTTGGAACGCCGACTGCGAGCCAGACCTAATCGCCCAACATCAGTGCCCGACCTCACTAATGCTCTTGTGTCCCCGCAGCAACGTTCCAACATCTAGTGGAAAGCCTTCCCAGAAGAGTGGAGGCTGTTATAGCAGCAAAGGGGGGGACGCAGCCAATTAGTTGTTTGCTATTTAAGGTTTAATAATGTTTTGTTCTCTAACATCAGAAAACAGGGGACCTGTATGTTGTCTACTACTTAAAGTTTAAACATATATAATTTTTCTGTAAAAGAAAATGGTGGACCTGTATATGTTCTGTAACATTAGAAAACAGACCTGTATGTAATACTACTATACAGACCTGTATGTAATACTACTATACAGACCTGTATGTAATATTACTATACAGACCTGTATGTAATACTGCTATACAGACCTGTATGTAATACTACTATACAGACCTGTATGTAATACTACTATAAAACAGACCTGTATGTAATACTACTTACAGACCTGTAACAATACTACTATACAGACCTGTATGTAATACTACTATACCAGACCTGTACACCAGTAATACTACTAGGGGACCTGTATGTAATACTACTATACAGACCTGTATGTAATACTACTATAACAGGCACCTGTATGTAATACTACTATACAGACCTGTATGTAACCACTACTATACAGACCTGTATGTAATACTACTGTACAGACCTGTATGTAATACTGCTATACAGGACCTGTATGTAATACTGCTATACAGACCTGTATGTAATACCAGAATACAGACCTGTATGTAATATTACTATACAGACCTGTATGTAATACTACTATACAGGGACCTGTATGTAATACTGCTATACAGACCTGTATGTAATACTGCTATACCAGACCTGTATGTAATACTACTATACAGACCTGTATGTAATACCACTATACAGGGGACCTGTATGTAATACTACTATACAGACCTGTATGTAATACTAAGCGGGACTGTCACTATAACACAGACCTGTATGTAATACTACTATACAGACCTGTATGTAATATTACTATACAGACCTGTATGTAATACTATACTATACAGACCTGTATGTAATACTACTAGGGTGACCTGTATGTAATACTGCTATACAGACCTGTATGTAATACTGCTATACAGACCTGTATGTAATATTACTATACAGACCTGTATGTAATACTACTATACAGACCTGTATGTAATACTGCTATACAGACCTGTATGTAATACTGCTATACAGACCTGTATGTAATACTACTATACAGGACCTGTATGTAATACTACTATACAGACCTGTATGTAATACTACTATACAGACCTGTATGTAATACTACTATACAGACCTGTATGTAATACTACTATACAGACCTGTATGTAATATTACTATACAGACCTGTATGTAATACTACTATACAGACCTGTATGTAATACTACTATACAGACCTGTATGTAATACTACTATACAGACCTGTATGTAATACTGTTATACAGACCTGTATGTAATACTGCTATACAGTGCATTCAGAAAGTATTCAGACCCCTTGACCTTTTCCACATTGGGTTACATTACTGCTTTATTCTAAAATTGATTAAATTAGATTTTTTTCCTACACACAATAACCCCATAATGACAAAGCAAAAACAGGTTTAGATTTTTTTGCAAATTAATATAAAAATAAAAAACTGAAATATCACATTTACATAAGTATTCAGACCCTTTACTCAGTACTTTGTTGAATAACCTTTGTCAGCGATTACAGCCTTGAGTCTTCTTGGGTTTGACGCTAGAAGCATGGCACACCTGTATTTGGGGAGTTTCTCCCATTCTTCTCTGCATATCCACTTAAGCTCTGCTGGGCCACTCAAGTACATGCAGAGACTTGTCCTGAAGCCACTCCTGCGTTGTCTTGGCTGTGTGTAATAGGGTCGTTGTCCTGTTGGAAGGTGAACCTTTGGACCCAGTCTGAGGTCCTGAGCGCTTTGGAGCAGGTTTTCATCAAGGATCTCTCTGTACTTTGCTCCGTTCACCTTTTCCCTCGATCCCGACAAGTCTCCCTGCCGCTGAAAAACTTCCCCACAGCATGATGCTGCCACCACCATGCTTCACCGTAGGGATGGTACCAGGTTTCCTCCAGACGTGACTCTGGCATTCTATGTGTCCTCCTTCAATCTTGGTTTCATCAGACCTGAGAATCTTGTTTTTTCATTTGCCTTTGGCAAACTCCAAGGGGCTGTCATGTGCTATGTTTACTGAGGAGTGGCTTCCGTCTGGCCACTCTACCATAAAGGCCTGATTGGTGGAGTGCTGCAGTAGATGGTTATGTCCTTCTAACAGGTTCTCCCATCTCCACAGAGGTAACTCTGGAGCTCTCCTCAGAGTGACCATCGGGGACTTGGTCACCCCCCTGACCAGGCCCTTCTCCTTGATTGCTCAGTTTGGCCAGGGGGCCAGCTCTAGGAAGAGTCTTGGTGGTTCCAAAACATCTCCCATTTAAGAACGAAGGAGGCCACTGTGTTACTTGGGGACCTCTAAATGCTGAAAACAGACATTTTTTGGTACCCTGTCCCCAGATCTGTGCCTCGAAACAATCCTGTCATGATACTATGGTTCCTTAACACCAGAAAACAGACATAATACTACTGTCAACTGTGGGACCTTAATAGACAGGTGACCTGTATTTAATACTATGTGTCCAATCAATTGAATTTACCAGGTGGACTCCAATCAAGTTGTTTATTTGTCCTCCTCTACACAGAAAACAGGGAACCAGGTATGTAATACTGTGATCTAACACCAGACAAGTTCTCATTTACAACTATGCGACCTGGCCAAGATAACCTGTTATTAATACTATGTGTCCTCTAACACACCAGAAAACAGGGGACCTGTATTAAAACTAAATCCTTTTGTCAAAAATACAACAGAAAAGCATAAAATACAGTTGTCCTTTAGCAAGTAATACTGGAGGTAAGCATATAAAATAGGCTACCAGAAACAGGGGATTTGTATTAACTATGTAATGATGTGCAACAGATGATGTGCAAATAGAGATACCAGGAAAAAATAACATATAAAACAGGGGAACTGACTAATTGGGTGGGCTAACACAGAAAACAGGGGACCTGTACAGTAATACTATATGTAAGGTCCTCTAACAACCAGAAAACAGGGGACCTGTATGTAATACTAACATGTCCTCTGAACAATGGAAACAGGGGACCTGTATGTAATACTATGTGTCTCATCTAACACCAGAAAACAGGGGACCTGTATGTAATACTATGTGTCCTCTAATACACCAGAAAACAGGGGACCTGTATGTAATACTATGTGTCCTCTAACACCAGAAAACAGGGGACCTGTATGTAATACTATGTGTCCTCCTCTAACACCAGAAAACAGGGGACCTGTATGTAATACTATGTGTCCTCTAACACCAGAAAACAGGGGACCTGTATGTAATACTATGTGTCCTCTAACTA
>JAGTTL010000239.1:0-73399 GCA_036851935.1 Coregonus suidteri | reverse complement strand
ACTATGAAATAACACATATGGAATCATGTAGTAACAAAAAAAGTGTTAAACAAATGTTCTATATTTTATTTTGTAGATTCTTCAAATAGCCACCCTTTGCCTTGATGACAGCTTTGCACACTCTTGGCATTCTCTCAACCAGCTTCATGAGGTAGTCACCTGGAATGCATTTCAATTAACAGGTGTGCCTTCTTAAAAGTTAATTTGTGGAATTTCTTTCCTTCTTAATGCGTTTGAGCCAATCAGTTGTGCTGTGACAAGGTAGAGAGGTATACAGAAGATAGCCCTATTTGGTAAAAGACCAAGTCCATATTATGTCAAGAACAGCTCAAATAAGCAAAGAGAAACCACAGTCCATCATTACTTTAAGACATGATGGTCATTCAATAAGGAACATTTCAAGAACTTTTAAAGTTTCTTCAAGTGCAGTCGCAAAAAACATCAAGCGCTATGTTGAAACTGGCTCTCATGAGGACCGCCACAGGAATGGAAGACCCTGAGTTACCTCTGCTGCAGAGGATACATTCATTAGAGTTACCAGCCTCAGAAATTGCAGCCCAAATAAATGCATCACAGAGTTCAAGTCACAGACACATCTCAACATCAACTGTTCAGTGGTGACTGTGTGAATCAGGCCTTCATGGTCGAATTGCCTCAAATAAATCACTACTAAAGGACCCCAATAAGAAGAAGAGACTTGCTTGGGCCAACAAACGCGGGCAATGTACATTACACAGGTGGACATTTGTCCTTTGGTCTGGAGTCCAAATTGGAGATTTTTGTTTCCAACCGCTGTGTCTTTGTGAGAAGCGGTTGGGTGAACTGATGATCTCTGCATGTGTGGGGTTCCCACCGTAAAGCATGGAGGAGGAGGTGTTATGGTGTGGGGGTGCTTTGCTGGTGACACTGTCTGTGATTTATTTAGAATTCAAGGCATACTTAACCAGCATGGCTACCACAGCATCCTGCAGCGATACGCCATCCCATCTGGTTTGGGCTAAGTGGGACTATCATTTGTTTTTCAACAGGACAATGACCCAACACACCTCCAGGCTATGTAAGGGCTATTTTACCATGAAGGAGAGTGATGGAGTGCTGCATCAGATGACCTGGCCTCCATAATCACCCGACCTCAACCCAATTGAGATGGTTTGGGATGAGTCGGACGGCAGAGTGAAGGAAAAGCAGCCAACAAGTGCTCAGCATATGTGGGAACTCCTTCAAGACTGTTGGAAAAGCATTCCAGGTGAAGCTGGTTGAGAGAATGCCAAGAGTGTGCAAAGCTGTCATCAAGACAAAGGGTGGCTATTTGAAGAATTTAATAAAATAACACTTTTTTGGTTACTACATGATTCCATATGTGTTATTTTCATAGTTTCTTAGTTTCATGTCTTCACTATTATTCTACAATTGTAAAAAATTGTAAAAATAAAGAAAAAACCTTCAATGAGTAGGTGTGTCCAAACTTTTGACTGGTACTGTATATAAATGAATGAATGTATCATTATTAACAGTAGTTAACATGCTTCTAAACACTACTCAATTAATCCTTGTGTGTGTGTGTGTGTCCAGTGTGTGTGTGTCCAGTGTGTGTTTGTGTGTGTGTCCAGTGTGTGTGTGTCTAGGTTGTGTGTTTGTCTAGTGTGTGTGTGTATAGTGTGTGTGTCCTGTGTGTGTGTGTGTGTCCAGTGTGTGTCCTGTGTGTATGTGTGTTTCATTGAGTGATACAGGAATACTGACCTCAGAGTCTCCAGTCTGCAGTGGGGATTCCCCAGTCCAGCAGAGAGCAGCTTCACTCCTGAATCCTTCAGGTCATTGTTACTCAGATCCAGCTCTCTCAGGTGTGAGGGGTTTGACTTCAGAGCTGAGACCAGAGAAGCACAGCCTTCCTCTGTGACTCCACAGCCTGACAGCCTGACAGAGAGATCATCATGATTTCACGAAACACACTGTTAATTTAACACCAGTAGTGTAGAAGGACAATGGCAGATGCATTTGGTTTATTCTCTTAAACAACATATAGATTAATCTTCCGTCTCCTAGAATTGTATGGTCATATTGTTATACTAATGTGAACACCAATGCACTGATTCAGTAAGTTTTTCAATATAATATTATATATTATATACATATTATAATACATATATTTCTCTAAACTGAATATTTCTTCCTGATGATTAGTACTTAAATGTCATTTTATGTACTCACAGAGCAGCTCTGGAGGCTTTGACCACTGGCAGCAGCCTCAGAAGACCTTCCTCTGATCTGGAGTATTTCTTCAGGTCAAACACATCCAGCTCCTTTTCTGAAGTCAGCAACACAAAGACCAGAGCTGACCACTGTGCAGGTGACAGTTCTTCTTCTGAGAGACTTCCTGATCTCAGGTAGCTTTGGATCTCCTCCACTAGAGAATGGTCATTCAGTTCATTCAGACAGTGGAACAGATTGATGCACCTCTCTGGAGAGGGATTCTCCCTGATCTTCTCCTTGATGTACTTGACTGTTTCTTCATGGCTCTGTGAGCTGCTTCTTATCTTTGTCAGTAGACCTCGTAAGAGCTTCTGATTGGACTCCAGTGAGAGGCCCAGAAGGAAGCGGAGGAAAAGGTCCAGGTTTCCTGTCTCACTTTGTAAGGCTTTATCCACAGCACTCTTGTAGAAAGTAACTTCAGGCTTGTCTCTGAACAGTGCAAAAAAGTAGCTGAACATTGATTGAGGTTCATCCATTAGATTCTCATTGTTGTTGATGAATGAGAGGAACACATATACAGCAGCCAGAAACTCCTGAATGCTCAGATGCACGAAGCAGTACACATTGTCCTGGTACAGCCCACATTCCTCTTAAAGAGCTGTGTGCACAATCCTGAGTACACTGAGGCTTCATTGACATCAATGCCAGCCTTTTTCAGGTCTTTTTCATAGAAAATCAGATTGCCCTTCCACAAGCTGTTGAAAAGCCAGTTTTCCAGTGACAGAATGCTCTCTTTATTCCAGTGTGGACCTGTCTCTTCTTTCCCAAGATACTTTTCATTCTTCTGTTTGGTATGAAACACCACAAGGTGTGAGTACATCTCAGTCAGAGTCTTGGGCATCTCTTCTGTCTTATGTTTCAGCATGTGTTCAAGGACTGTTGCAGAAATCCAACAGAAGACTGGAATGTGGCACATGATGTGGAGGCTCCTTGATGTCTTTATGTGTGAGATGATTCTGCTGGCCAGGTCCTCATCGCTAAATCTCTTCCTGAAGTACTCTTCCTTCTGTGGGTCATTGAACCCTCGTACCTCTGTCACCTGGTCAACAGACACTGAAGGGATCTTATTGGCTGCTGCAGGTCGGGTAGTTATCCAGAGGAGAGCAGAGGGAAGCAGATTTCCCTTGATGAGATTTGTCAGCAGAACATCCACTGAGGTTGACTCTGTGACGTCACAACAGATCTTGTTCTTCTGGAAGTCTAGGGGCAGTCGGCACTCATCCAGACCATCAAAGATGAACAGAACTTTGTACTTGTCGTAGTTGGAGATTCTTGATTCTTTGGTTTCCATTGAGAAGTGATTGAGAAGTTCAATCAAAGTGTGTTTTTTCCTTTTTCATCAAATTCACCTCCCGAAAAGGGAATGAAAATACAAATTGGACATCCTGATTTGCTTTTCCTTCAGCCCAGTCCAGAATGAACTTCTGCACAGAGACTGTTTTTCCAATGCCAGCAACTCCCTTTGTCAGCACAGTTCTGATAAGTTTGTCTTGTCCAGATAAGGGTTTGAAGATGTCGTTACATTTGATTGCAGTCTCTGGTCTTGCTTGTTTCCTGGATGTTGTCTCAATCTGTCTCAGCTCATGTTCATTATTGACCTCTCCTGTTCCACCCTCTGTGATGTAGAGCTCTGTGTAGATCTTATTGAGAAGTGTTGGGTTTCCTTGTTTAGCGATCCCCTCAAATACACATTGAAACTTCTTCTTTAGATTAGATTTGAGTTCACGTTGGCAATTCACAGCAAGCTCATCTGAATGAAGAAATAACACAGAGGATATTAATATTATTTCTGTTTTAATGCCTACAGTATTGTAGGAATGTTTATAAAATTTTAAATAAAAGTATTATTTTGTTCTATTATACTTATTATTAATATAAGTGTTTATTAATGTTGTCTCTCTCTCTACTCTGTCTCTCCTCTTCTCTGTCTAAATTAATCACCACAACACATCTTTGCTGCTACTTGATGAGGTCACTAGGTGTTGTGTTAAGGCTGCTACAATATCACTGAGTTACACAGCTACTTTAGCTGTACTTTAGCTACAGCTTTTAAATGTTCTAAAACAGCATTCGACATGAGGCAGACAGCTCTTACTTTTCTCCAGTGTGTCAGCAAACTCCTTCTGGTTCATTTTCCTCAGGACGTGCAGTGTTATCTTCAGAGCCCCCTCTCTGGCACTGCTCTCCTGGTTCTCATCTTCAGCATCCACCACTTCCTTATCCTGCTTCTGAGTCTCAAAGCCTTCTGGGAGTTCTGGACTAAGAATCCTCTTGAACATCTTCAGCTCGTTCTTCACAAATTGTCATTATATTCTCTTCAAGCAACTGAAATAAATCAAGTAAATAAGTTAAGCAAGAGAAGACATGCTTTCTCATTAACACAATAATGAATGATTGACAGATCAACTTTACTTGAGGTAAACAAAAACAAATGTACATAACAGGACCACATACACTGAATATGGAGGCCAGGTCTGTTTGATGATTCTGGGAAGACTGACCACTGAGAATCTCTGACTCTCTGATCTCTCCTGTTGGTTTCTGTGGACAAAACATGAGATGACATCATCATCCAGGGAGTGCATCCAGGGAGTGCACACACACACACACACACACACACACACACACACACACACACACACACACACACACACACACACACACACACACACACACACACACACACACACACACACACACACACACACACAAACACACAGGGAGGGAATGTAGTGTTGGTTTTGACATTGTTTCAGGACTATGAAAATGGAAAAAAAAAAAAAAAAAGGATTAGCCTATGGATTATGTAAACAACAAAAAAGAAGTGGTAAAATGGGAGAGGAGAAATTACTAGAGACAGTGTTGTTTAACTCACTGACCATGACCCCATTAGTTCTTCTTACCTTTGTTCAGTAGAAAAGTCTCCCTCTCTGAAGGATATAGGACGACCCATAGACCGGTCACTCTTCATGGACACACAGCTGGGTACAGGGGAGTCTGGTCTCTCCTGCTTAATTTGGACTTCAACACAACAGAGACAAACATTACGTCTCTCATCTACTCTGAGCTCAGATGGGGAAACATAACAAGAGTTTCATTCCAAAACGCTATATATCCATATTCAGAAATGTTAGTAAATTAGCTTCTATTGTTTAAAGAAATGATCAAATAAATGGTTTTGTTTTTCACTAGCTAATCATGGCAGGGGGTTGTTCAATATCAGACATGTGTTTCTTTAAAATCGATCAATTAATGGCTTCATTTCAGAGAGACAAATGTTTTTTTTTTGCAAAAATGCTATATATCTGCCTCTAACTCTCAGAGAAATAAGTAGTACTGCTAGGTTTTACACAGTCAAATGTAACAAATAACTACATTTTTAATAATAATAAATATTTTTATTTTGCTACTTGTAGGCAACTGTCTGTAATTTGTCTCAATATATTTCATGATGTGTAGCCTAACATGTGCCCAATGATGTGCCGAATCTGTGATTCAGTGCATTTTTATTGTGTAAGCATTAGAATAAACTACCTCAATATTTGCAGCCGTAGGTAGTAATATCTTTCTAGAAGCTGTTCCGTGGTCAGTATTGTGAAATAATTATTTATGTTACGGAATGATTTTAAAGGACAAAACTGATCCGAGAGCAGCGGTCCCCTTCTTTCGATCCTATCAGTATCGATACATGCTCCACCGGACGTGACTGATCAGTTTTAATGGTCTGCCTGCGGATATGGAACTCTGACCTGTTCACCGTACGTGTGACCTTGTCCCGAACCTGCTGACCCTCTCTCTCTCTCCTTTCCTTTTCTCCCTACCACACCTGCTGTCTCAACCTCTGAATGCTCGGCTATGAAAAGCCAAATGACATTTACTCCTGAGGTGCTGACGTGTTGCACCCTCTATAACCACAGTGATTATTATTTGACCCTGCTGGTCATCTATGCACATTTGAAAATCTTGAAGAACGATCTGTACTTAATGGCCATATCCTCTTATAATCTCCTCCCAGTACAGCCAGAAGAGGACTGGCCACCCCTCAGAGCCTAGTTCCTCTCTAGGTTTCTTCCTAGGTTCCTGACTTTCTAGGAGTTTTTCCTAGCCAACGTGCTTCTACATCTGCATTGCTTGCTCTTGGGGTTTTAGACTGGGTTTCTATATAAGCACTTTGTGACAACTGCTGATGTACAAAAATGTCTTCTGGAACGCATATGAAGCAGACCAGGCCAGGGTTTGTGGTTTGAGAAGTCAATGAGAGATAATAATCACTTCCTTAGTTGTTCATTTTGAAAATGTTCTGTCTTAAGTATTTTTACAAACTGACACATTTTCATGTTGGTCAAAAACAACTTTATATCGAAGGAGTGCCTTTGATTTGACGGCCTGCACATGTGCAGTTCGGCACAAGACGACCATTAGACCCAATGACGTATTTTTGCGCATGAACTTCAAATCAAATCAAATTGTATTTCTCACATGCGCCGAAAACAACAGTGGTAAACTTTACAGTGAAATGCTTACTTAAGAGCCCTTTCCCAACAATGCAGAGTTAAAAAGTAACAAAAATTTGCGAAATAAAAAAAAGAAATATGTAACATAATAAAATAACAATAATGTGGCTATAAGGAGTACCGAGTCACTGTGCAGGGGTAACAGGAAGTTGAGGTAATTGAGGTATTATGTACATGTAGGTAGGGGTAAAAGTGACTAGGCATTCAGGATAGAGATTACATCTCCTCATCCAGGGAGTGCACACACACTCACACACACACACACACACACACACACACACACACACACACACACACACACACACACACACAGGGAGGGAGGGAATGTTGTGTTAGTTTTAATATTGTTTCAGGACTATGAAAATGGAAAAAAAGGATTAGCCTATGGATTATGAAAACAACAAAAATAAGTGGTAAAATGGGAGAGGAGAAATGACTAGAGACAGTGTTGTTTAACTCACTGACCATGACCCATGAGTTCTTCTTACCTTTGTTCACTAGAAAAGTCTCCCTCTCTAAACTCTATAGGTTGTTCAGTAGACCGGTCACTCTTCATGGACACACAGCTGGGTACAGGGGAGGCAGGTCTCTCCTGCTTGATTGGACTTCAACACAACAGAGGCAAACATTATTTCTCTCATTGTTTAAAATCGCTTGATGGTTTATTTCAGAGAGACAAATAATGTAGTTTTTTTGCCAAATGCTATATATCTGTCTCACTCTCAGAGAAATAAGTAGTACTACTAGGTTTTACTCAGTAATAATATTTATCTGCCTCACTCTCAGAGAAATAAGTAGTACTGCTAGGTTTTACACAGTCAAATGTAACAAATAACTACATTTTTAATAAACATCTGTACAAATGTACAAAAAATTCAATACAGTAATATGAGATCTGTACGTAAAACATTTACATTTTCGTCATTTAGCAGATGTTCTTATCCAGGGTCTCACAAAAGCATCTTAAGGCTAAGTTCATCATTAGAATCTATCTAGTTTATTGATAGATCCTTCGTAGGAGCATTGTAAAATGTCTGAGCTGTTTCCCAAACCATCGTTATTAACGTTGCACTTGAAAACGCTCATATTCTAACACCTGCCTCAGACCACTTGTAGAACAGCCAAGTGCATCGTTAGATGCTTTTTTGCCCTCCCGCGTCACTTTATACACAGAAGATCTCCGCTAAACAAAGAATCACATGGTTTATCCGTCTCTTTGTGACCGCAGATAAATTCAGAACAAAGTTGACTACAAATACAAAGTTGCAAATGTCTTTGCAATTGATTCAAACAAGGGAAGTACACAAATTTGGTTCAAATGAAAACTGAGATGACTGCATTACAATATAAACAGTAGGCTATAGGCCTATTTCAATCATATTGGAATATATTCAATGTTCAATATATTTAGTTCTATGTTGCTACTTGTAGGCTACTGTCTGTAATTTGTCTCAATATATTTCATGATGTGTAGCCTAACATGTGCCCAATGATGTGCCGGATCTGTGATTTAGTGCATTTTTATTGGGTAAGCACTAGAATAAACTACCTCAATATTTGCAGCCGTAGGAAGTAATATCTTTCTAGAAGCTGATCCGTGGTCAGTATTGTGAAATAATTATAATGTTAAGGAATGATTTTAATGGAGAAAACTGATCCGAGAGCAGCGGTCCCCTTCTTTCGATCCTATCAGTATCGATACATGCTCCCACCGGATGTGACTGATCCAGTTTCTGCTGGTCTGCCTGCGGATATGGAACTCTGACCTGTTCACCGGACGTGTGACCTTGTCCCGAACCTGCTGTTTTGACCCTCTCTCTCTCTCCCTCTCCTTCTCTCTCCCTACCACACCTGCTGTCTCGACATCTGAATGCTCGGCTATGAAAAGCCAAATGACATTTACTCCTGAGGTGCTGACGTGTTGCACCCTCTATAACCACAGTTATTATTATTTGACCCTGCTGGTCATCTATGCACATTGGAAAATCTTGAAGAACGATCTGGCCTTAAAGGCCATGTACTGTTATAATCTCCTCCCAGCTCAGCCAGAAGAGGACTGGCCTCCCCTCAGAGCCTGATTCCTCTCTAGGTTTCTTCCTAGGTTCCTGCCTTTCTAGGGAGTTTTTTTCCTAGCCACCGTGCTTCTGCATTTGCATTGCTTGCTCTTTGGGGTTTTAGACTGGGTTTCTATATAAGCACTTGGTGACAACTGCTGATGTACAAAATGTCTTCTGGGAACGCATATGAAGCAAACCAGGCCAGGGTTTGGGGTTTGAGAAGTCAATGAGAGATAAAAATCACTTCCTAAGTTGTTCATTTTGAAATGTTCTGTCTTAAGTAGTTTAACAAACTGAGACATTTTCATGTTGGTCAAAAACAACTTTATATCGAAGGAGTGCCTTTGATTTGACGGCCTGCACATGTGCAGTTCGGCCCAAGACGACCATTAGACCCAATTACGTATTTCTGCTTATGAGCTTCAAATCAAATCAAATTTTATTTCTCACATGCGCCGAATACAACAGTGTTAAACTTTACAGTTAAATGCTTACTTAAGAGCCCTTTCCCAACAATGCAGAGTTAAAAAGTAACAAAAATTCGCGAAATAAAAAAAAAGGAATGGTAACATAATAAAATAACAATAATGTGGCTATAAGGAGTACCGAGTCAATGAGCAGGGGTAACAGGGAAGTTGAGGTAATTGAGGTATTATGTACATGTGTGGTAGGGGTAAAAGTGACTAGGCATTCAGGATAGAGATTACATCTCCTCATCCAGGGAGTGCAAACACATACTCACACACACACACACACACACACACACACACACACACACACACACACACACACACACACACACACACACACACACACACACAGGGAGGAAATGTTGTGTTTGTTTAATATTGTTTCAGGACTATGAAAATGGAAAAAGGATTAGCCTATGGATTATGAAAACAACAAAAAGAAGTGGTAAAATGGGAGAGGAGAAATGACTAGAGACAGTGTTGTTTAACTCACTGACCATGACCCATGAGTTCTTCTTACCTTTGTTCACTAGAAAAGTCTCCCTCTCTAAACTCTATAGGTTGTTCAGTAGACCGGTCACTCTTCATGGACACACAGCTGGGTACAGGGGAGGCAGGTCTCTCCTGCTTGATTGGACTTCAACACAACAGAGGCAAACATTATTTCTCTCATTGTTTAAAATCGCTTGATGGTTTATTTCAGAGAGACAAATAATGTAGTTTTCTTTGCCAAATGCTATATATCTGTCTCACTCTCAGAGAAATAAGTAGTACTACTAGGTTTTACACAGTAATAATATATATCTGCCTCACTCTCAGAGAAATAAGTAGTACTGCTAGGTTTTACACAGTCAAATGTAACAAATAACTACATTTTTAATAAACATCTGTACAAATGTACAAAATTCAATACAGTAATATGAGATCTGTACGTAAAACATTTACATTTTCGTCATTTAGCAGATGTTCTTATCCAGGGTCTCACAAAAGCATCTTAAGGCTAAGTTCATCATTAGAATCTATCTAGTTTATTGATAGATCCTTCGTAGGAGCATTGTAAAATCTCTGAGCTGTTTCCCAAAACCATCGTTATTAACGTTGCACTTGAAAACGCTCATATTCTAACACCTGCCTCAGACCACTTGTAGAACAGCCAAGTGCATCGTTAGATGCTTTTTTTTTTTGCCCTCCCGCGTCACTTTATACACAGAAGATCTCCGCTAAACAAAGAATCACATGGTTTATCCGTCTCTTTGTGACCGCAGATAAATTCAGAACAAAGTTGACTACAAATACAAAGTTGCAAATGTCTTTGCAATTGATTCAAACAAGGGAAGTACACAAATTTGGTTCAAATGAAAACCGAGATAACTGCATTACAATATAAACAGTAGGCTATAGGCCTATTTCAATCATATTGGAATATATTCAATGTTCAATATATTTAGTTCTATGTTGCTACTTGTAGGCTACTGTCTGTAATTTGTCTCAATATATTTCATGATGTGTAGCCTAACATGTGCCCAATGATGTGCCGAATCTGTGATTTAGTGCATTTTTATTGGGTAAGCACTAGAATAAACTACCTCAATATTTGCAGCCGTAGGTAGTAATATCTTTCTAGAAGCTGATCCGTGGTCAGTATTGTGAAATAATTATAATGTTAAGGAATGATTTTAATGGAGAAAACTGATCCGAGAGCAGCGGTCCCCTTCTTTCGATCCTATCAGTATCGATACATGCTCCACCGGACGTGACTGATCCAGTTTCTGCTGGTCTGCCTGCGGATATGGAACTCTGACCTGTTCACCGGACGTGTGACCTTGTCCCGAACCTGCTGTTTTGACCCTCTCTCTCTCTCCCTCTCCTTCTCTCTCCCTACCACACCTGCTGTCTCGACATCTGAATGCTCGGCTATGAAAAGCCAAATGACATTTACTCCTGAGGTGCTGACGTGTTGCACCCTCTATAACCACAGTTATTATTATTTGACCCTGCTGGTCATCTATGCACATTGGAAAATCTTGAAGAACGATCTGGCCTTAAAGGCCATGTACTGTTATAATCTCCTCCCAGCTCAGCCAGAAGAGGACTGGCCCCCTCAGAGCCTGATTCCTCTCTAGGTTTCTTCCTAGGTTCCTGCCTTTCTAGGGAGTTTTTCCTAGCCACCGTGCTTCTGCATTTGCATTGCTTGCTCTTTGGGGTTTTAGACTGGGTTTCTATATAAGCACTTGGTGACAACTGCTGATGTACAAAATGTCTTCTGGGAACGCATATGAAGCAAACCAGGCCAGGGTTTGGGGTTTGAGAAGTCAATGAGAGATAAAAATCACTTCCTAAGTTGTTCATTTTGAAAATGTTCTGTCTTAAGTAGTTTAACAAACTGAGACATTTTCATGTTGGTCAAAAACAACTTTATATCGAAGGAGTGCCTTTGATTTGACGGCCTGCACATGTGCAGTTCGGCCCAAGACGACCATTAGACCCAATTACGTATTTCTGCTTATGAGCTTCAAATCAAATCAAATTTTATTTCTCACATGCGCCGAATACAACAGTGGTAAACTTTACAGTTAAATGCTTACTTAAGAGCCCTTTCCCAACAATGCAGAGTTAAAAAGTAACAAAAATTCGCGAAATAAAAAAAAGGAAATGGTAACATAATAAAATAACAATAATGTGGCTATAAGGAGTACCGAGTCAATGTGCAGGGGTAACAGGAAGTTGAGGTAATTGAGGTATTATGTACATGTAGGTAGGGGTAAAAGTGACTAGGCAATCAGGATAGAGATTACATCTCCTCATCCAGGGAGTGCACACACACACACACACACACACACACACACACACACACACACACACACACACACACACACACACACACACACACACACACAGGGAGGGAATGTTGTGTTAGTTTAATATTGTTTCAGGACTATGAAAATGGAAAAAAAGATTAGCCTATGGATTATGAAAACAACAAAAATAAGTGGTAAAATGGGAGAGGAGAAATGACTAGAGACAGTGTTGTTTAACTCACTGACCATGACCCATGAGTTCTTCTTACCTTTGTTCACTAGAAAAGTCTCTCTCTCTAAACTCTATAGGTTGTTCAGTAGACCGGTCACTCTTCATGGACACACAGCTGGGTACAGGGGAGGCTGTCTCTCCTGCTTGATTGGACTTCAACACAACAGAGACAACATTATTTCTCTCATTGTTTAAAATCGCTTGATGGTTTATTTCAGAGAGACAAATAATGTAGTTTTCTTTTGCCAAATGCTATATATCTGTCTCACTCTCAGAGAAATAAGTAGTACTACTAGGTTTTACACAGTAATAACATATATCTGCCTCACTCTCAGAGAAATAAGTAGTACTGCTAGGTTTTACACAGTCAAATGTAACAAATAAACTACATTTTTAATAAACATCTGTACAAATGTACAAAATTCAATACAGTAATATGAGATCTGTACGTAAAACATTTACATTTTTTCATTTAGCAGATGTTCTTATCCAGGGTCTCACAAAAGCATCTTAAGGGTAAGTTCATCATTAGAATCTATCTAGTTTATTGATAGATCCTTCGTAGGAGCATTGTAAAAATGTCTGAGCTGTTTCCCAAAACCATCGTTATTAACGTTGCACTTGAAAACGCTCATATTCTAACACCTGCCTCAGACCACTTGTAGAACAGCCAAGTGCGTCGTTAGATGCTTTTTTGCCCTCCCGCGTCACTTTATACACAGAAGATCTCCGCTAAACAAAGAATCACATGGTTTATCCGTCTCTTTGTGACCGCAGATAAATTCAGAACAAAGTTGACTACAAATACAAAGTTGCAAATGTCTTTGCAATTGATTCAAACAAGGGAAGTACACAAATTTGGTTCAAATGAAAACCGAGATAACTGCATTACAATATATAAACAGTAGGCTATAGGCCTATTTCAATCATATTGGAATATATTCAATGTTCAATATATTTAGTTCTATGTTGCTACTTGTAGGCTACTGTCTGTAATTTGTCTCAATATATTTCATGATGTGTAGCCTAACATGTGCCCAATGATGTGCCGAATCTGTGATTTAGTGCATTTTTATTGGGTAAGCACTAGAATAAACTACCTCAATATTTGCAGCCGTAGGTAGTAATATCTTTCTAGAAGCTGATCCGTGGTCAGTATTGTGAAATAATTATGATGTTAAGGAATGATTTTAATGGAGAAAACTGATCCGAGAGCAGCGGTTCCCTTCTTTCGATCCTATCAGTATCGATACATGCTCCACCGGACGTGACTGATCCAGTTTCTGCTGGTCTGCCTGCGGATATGGAACTCTGACCTGTTCACCGGACGTGTGACCTTGTCCCGAACCTGCTGTTTCGACCCTCTCTCTCTCTCCCTCTCCTTCTCTCTCTCTACCACACCTGCTGTCTCGACCTCTGAATGCTCGGCTATGAAAAGCCAACTGACATTTACTCCTGAGGTGCTGACGTGTTGCACCCTCTATAACCACAGTTATTATTATTTGACCCTGCTGGTCATCTATGCACATTGGAAAATCTTGAAGAACGATCTGGCCTTAAAGGCCATGTACTGTTATAATCTCCTCCCAGCTCAGCCAGAAGAGGACTGGCCTCCCCTCAGAGCCTGATTCCTCTCTAGGTTTCTTCCTAGGTTCCTGCCTTTCTAGGGAGTTTTTCCTAGCCACCGTGCTTCTGCATTTGCATTGCTTGCTCTTTGGGGTTTAGACTGGGTTTCTATATAAGCACTTGGTGACAACTGCTGATGTACAAAATGTCTTCTGGGAACGCATATGAAGCAAACCAGGCCAGGGTTTGGGGTTTGAGAAGTCAATGAGAGATAAAAATCACTTCCTAAGTTGTTCATTTTGAAAATGTTCTGTCTTAAGTAGTTTAACAAACTGAGACATTTTCATGTTGGTCAAAAACAACTTTATATCGAAGGAGTGCCTTTGATTTGACGGCCTGCACATGTGCAGTTCGGCCCAAGACGACCATTAGACCCAATTACGTATTTCTGCTTATGAGCTTCAAATCAAATCAAATTTTATTTCTCACATGCGCCGAATACAACAGTGGTAAACTTTACAGTTAAATGCTTACTTAAGAGCCCTTTCCCAACAATGCAGAGTTAAAAAGTAACAAAAATTCGCGAAATAAAAAAAGGAAATGGTAACATAATAAAATAACAATAATGTGGCTATAAGGAGTACCGAGTCAATGTGCAGGGGTACCAGGAAGTTGAGGTAATTGAGGTATTATGTACATGTAGGTAGGGGTAAAAGTGACTAGGCAATTCAGGATAGAGATTACATCTCCTCATCCAGGGAGTGCAAACACACACACACACACACACACACACACACACACACACACACACACACACACACACACACACACACACACACACACACACACACAGGGAGGGAATGTTGTGTTAGTTTAATATTGTTTCAGGACTATGAAAATGGAAAAAAGGATTAGCCTATGGATTATGAAAACAACAAAAATAAGTGGTAAAATGGGAGAGGAGAAATGACTAGAGACAGTGTTGTTTAACTCACTGACCATGACCCATGAGTTCTTCTTACCTTTGTTCACTAGAAAAGTCTCCCTCTCTAAACTCTATAGGTTGTTCAGTAGACCGGTCACTCTTCATGGACACACAGCTGGGTACAGGGGAGGCTGGTCTCTCCTGCTTGATTGGACTTCAACACAACAGAGACAAACATTATTTCTCTCATTGTTTAAAATCGCTTGATGGTTTATTTCAGAGAGACAAATAATGTAGTTTTCTTTGCCAAATGCTATATATCTGTCTCACTCTCAGAGAAATAAGTAGTACTACTAGGTTTTACACAGTAATAACATATATCTGCCTCACTCTCAGAGAAATAAGTAGTACTGCTAGGTTTTACACAGTCAAATGTAACAAATAACTACATTTTTAATAAACATCTGTACAAATGTACAAAATTCAATACAGTAATATGAGATCTGTACGTAAAACATTTACATTTTCGTCATTTAGCAGATGTTCTTATCCAGGGTCTCACAAAAGCATCTTAAGGTAAGTTCATCATTAGAATCTATCTAGTTTATTGATAGATCCTTCGTAGGAGCATTGTAAAATCTCTGAGCTGTTTCCCAAAACCATCGTTATTAACGTTGCACTTGAAAACGCTCATATTCTAACACCTGCCTCAGACCACTTGTAGAACAGCCAAGTGCGTCGTTAGATGCTTTTTTTTGCCCTCCCGCGTCACTTTATACACAGAAGATCTCCGCTAAACAAAGAATCACATGGTTTATCCGTCTCTTTGTGACCGCAGATAAATTCAGAAGAACAAAGTTGACTACAAATACAAAGTTGCAAATGTCTTTGCAATTGATTCAAACAAGGGAAGTACACAAATTTGGTTCAAATGAAAACCGAGATAACTGCATTACAATATAAACAGTAGGCTATAGGCCTATTTCAATCATATTGGAATATATTCAATGTTCAATATATTTAGTTCTATGTTGCTACTTGTAGGCTACTGTCTGTAATTTGTCTCAATATATTTCATGATGTGTAGCCTAACATGTGCCCAATGATGTGCCGAATCTCTGTGATTTAGTGCATTTTTATTGGGTAAGCACTAGAATAAACTACCTCAATATTTGCAGCCGTAGGAAGTAATATCTTTCTAGAAGCTGATCCGTGGTCAGTATTGTGAAATAATTATAATGTTAAGGAATGATTTTAATGGAGAAAACTGATCCGAGAGCAGCGGTCCCCTTCTTTCGATCCTATCAGTATCGATACATGCTCCACCGGACGTGACTGATCCAGTTTCTGCTGGTCTGCCTGCGGATATGGAACTCTGACCTGTTCACCGGACGTGTGACCTTGTCCCGAACCTGCTGTTTTGACCCTCTCTCTCTCTCCCTCTCCTTCTCTCTCCCTACCACACCTGCTGTCTCGACATCTGAATGCTCGGCTATGAAAAGCCAAATGACATTTACTCCTGAGGTGCTGACGTGTTGCACCCTCTATAACCACAGTTATTATTATTTGACCCTGCTGGTCATCTATGCACATTGGAAAATCTTGAAGAACGATCTGGCCTTAAAGGCCATGTACTGTTATAATCTCCTCCCAGCTCAGCCAGAAGAGGACTGGCCTCCCTCAGAGCCTGATTCCTCTCTAGGTTTCTTCCTAGGTTCCTGCCTTTCTAGGGAGTTTTTTCTAGCTAGCCACCGTGCTTCTGCATTTGCATTGCTTGCTCTTTGGGGTTTTAGACTGGGTTTCTATATAAGCACTTGGTGACAACTGCTGATGTACAAAATGTCTTCTGGGAACGCATATGAAGCAAAACCAGGCCAGGGTTTGGGGTTTGAGAAGTCAATGAGAGATAAAAAATCACTTCCTAAGTTGTTCATTTTGAAAATGTTCTGTCTTAAGTAGTTTAACAAACTGAGACATTTTCATGTTGGTCAAAAACAACTTTATATCGAAGGAGTGCCTTTGATTTGACGGCCTGCACATGTGCAGTTCGGCCCAAGACGACCATTAGACCCAATTACGTATTTCTGCTTATGAGCTTCAAATCAAATCAAATTTTATTTCTCACATGCGCCGAATACAACAGTGGTAAACTTTACAGTTAAATGCTTACTTAAGAGCCCTTTCCCAACAATGCAGAGTTAAAAAGTAACAAAAATTCGCGAAATAAAAAAAGGAAATGGTAACATAATAAAATAACAATAATGTGGCTATAAGGAGTACCGAGTCAATGTGCAGGGGTACCAGGAAGTTGAGGTAATTGAGGTAATATGTACATGTAGGTAGGGGTAAAAGTGACTAGGCAATCAGGATAGAGATTACATCTCCTCATCCAGGGAGTGCACACACACTCACACACACACACACACACACACACACACACACACACACACACACACACACACACACACACACACACACACACACACACACACACACACAGGGAGGGAATGTTGTGTTAGTTTAATATTGTTTCAGGACTATGAAAATGGAAAAAAGGATTAGCCTATGGATTATGAAAACAACAAAAAAAAGTGGTAAAATGGGAGAGGAGAAATGACTAGAGACAGTGTTGTTTAACTCACTGACCATGACCCATGAGTTCTTCTTACCTTTGTTCACTAGAAAAGTCTCCCTCTCTAAACTCTATAGGTTGTTCAGTAGACCGGTCACTCTTCATGGACACACAGCTGGGTACAGGGGAGGCTGGTCTCTCCTGCTGCTTGATTGGACTTCAACACAACAGAGGCAAACATTATTTCTCTCATTGTTTAAAATCGCTTGATGGTTTATTTCAGAGAGACAAATAATGTAGTTTTCTTTGCCAAATGCTATATATCTGTCTCACTCTCAGAGAAATAAGTAGTACTACTAGGTTTTACACAGTAATAACATATATCTGCCTCACTCTCAGAGAAATAAGTAGTACTGCTAGGTTTTACACAGTCAAATGTAACAAATAACTACATTTTTAATAAACATCTGTACAAATGTACAAAATTCAATACAGTAATATGAGATCTGTACGTAAAACATTTACATTTTCGTCATTTAGCAGATGTTCTTATCCAGGGTCTCACAAAAGCATCTTAAGGCTAAGTTCATCATTAGAATCTATCTAGTTTATTGATAGATCCTTCGTAGGAGCATTGTAAAATCTCTGAGCTGTTTCCCAAAACCATCGTTATTAACGTTGCACTTGAAAACGCTCATATTCTAACACCTGCCTCAGACCACTTGTAGAACAGCCAAGTGCGTCGTTAGATGCTTTTTTGCCCTCCCGCGTCACTTTATACACAGAAGATCTCCGCTAAACATAGAATCACATGTTTATCCGTCTCTTTGTGACCGCAGATAAATTCAGAACAAAGTTGACTACAAATACAAAGTTGCAAATGTCTTTGCAATTGATTCAAACAAGGGAAGTACACAAATTTGGTTCAAATGAAAACCGAGATAACTGCATTACAATATAAACAGTAGGCTATAGGCCTATTTCAATCATATTGGAATATATTCAATGTTCAATATATTTAGTTCTATGTTGCTACTTGTAGGCTACTGTCTGTAATTTGTCTCAATATATTTCATGATGTGTAGCCTAACATGTGCCCAATGATGTGCCGAATCTGTGATTTAGTGCATTTTTATTGGGTAAGCACTAGAATAAACTACCTCAATATTTGCAGCCGTAGGAAGTAATATCTTTCTAGAAGCTGATCCGTGGTCAGTATTGTGAAATAATTATAATGTTAAGGAATGATTTTAATGGAGAAAACTGATCCGAGAGCAGCGGTCCCCTTCTTTCGATCCTATCAGTATCGATACATGCTCCACCGGACGTGACTGATCCAGTTTCTGCTGGTCTGCCTGCGGATATGGAACTCTGACCTGTTCACCGGACGTGTGACCTTGTCCCGAACCTGCTGTTTTTGACCCTCTCTCTCTCTCCCTCTCCTTCTCTCTCCCTACCACACCTGCTGTCTCGACATCTGAATGCTCGGCTATGAAAAGCCAAATGACATTTACTCCTGAGGTGCTGACGTGTTGCACCCTCTATAACCACAGTTATTATTATTTGACCCTGCTGGTCATCTATGCACATTGGAAAATCTTGAAGAACGATCTGGCCTTAAAGGCCATGTACTGTTATAATCTCCTCCCAGCTCAGCCAGAAGAGGACTGGCCTCCCCTCAGAGCCTGATTCCTCTCTAGGTTTCTTCCTAGGTTCCTGCCTTTCTAGGGAGTTTTTTCTAGCCACCGTGCTTCTGCATTTGCATTGCTTGCTCTTTGGGGTTTTAGACTGGGTTTCTATATAAGCACTTGGTGACAACTGCTGATGTACAAAATGTCTTCTGGGAACGCATATGAAGCAAACCAGGCCAGGGTTTGGGGTTTGAGAAGTCAATGAGAGATAAAAATCACTTCCTAAGTTGTTCATTTTGAAAATGTTCTGTCTTAAGTAGTTTAACAAACTGAGACATTTTCATGTTGGTCAAAAACAACTTTATATCGAAGGAGTGCCTTTGATTTGACGGCCTGCACATGTGCAGTTCGGCCCAAGACGACCATTAGACCCAATTACGTATTTCTGCTTATGAGCTTCAAATCAAATCAAATTTTATTTCTCACATGCGCCGAATACAACAGTGGTAAACTTTACAGTTAAATGCTTACTTAAGAGCCCTTTCCCAAACAATGCAGAGTTAAAAAGTAACAAAAATTCGCGAAATAAAAAAAGGAAATGGTAACATAATAAAATAACAATAATGTGGCTATAAGGAGTACCGAGTCAATGAGCAGGGGTACCAGGAAGTTGAGGTAATTGAGGTATTATGTACATGTAGGTAGGGGTAAAAAGTGACTAGGCATTCAGGATAGAGATTACATCTCCTCATCCAGGGAGTGCACACATACTCACACACACACACACACACACACACACACACACACACACACACACACACACACACACACACACACACACACACACACACACACACACACACACACACACACACACACACACACACACACACACACACACAGGGAGGGAATGTTGTGTTAGTTTAATATTGTTTCAGGACTATGAAAATGGAAAAAAGGATTAGCCTATGGATTATGAAAACAACAAAAAGAAGTGGTAAAATGGGAGAGGAGAAATGACTAGAGACAGTGTTGTTTTTAACTCACTGACCATGACCCATGAGTTCTTCTTACCTTTGTTCACTAGAAAAGTCTCCCTCTCTAAACACTATAGGTTGTTCCATAGACCGGTCACTCTTCATGGACACACAGCTGGGTACAGGGGAGGCTGGTCTCTCCTGCTTGATTGGACTTCAACACAACAGAGACAAACATTATTTCTCTCATTGTTTAAAATCGCTTGATGGTTTATTTCAGAGAGACAAATAATGTAGTTTTCTTTGCCAAATGCTATATATCTGTCTCACTCTCAGAGAAATAAGTAGTACTACTAGGTTTTACAGTAATAACATATATCTCTGCCTCACTCTCAGAGAAATAAGTAGTACTGCTAGGTTTTACACAGTCAAATGTAACAAATAACTACATTTTTAATAAACATCTGTACAAATGTACAAAATTCAATACAGTAATATGAGATCTGTACGTAAAACATTTACATTTTCGTCATTTAGCAGATGTTCTTATCCAGGGTCTCACAAAAGCATCTTAAGGCTAAGTTCATCATTAGAATATATCTAGTTTATTGATAGATCCTTCGTAGGAGCATTGTAAAATCTCTGAGCTGTTTCCCAAAACCATCGTTATTAACGTTGCACTTGAAAACGCTCATATTCTAACACCTGCCTCAGACCACTTGTAGAACAGCCAAGTGCATCGTTAGATGCTTTTTTGCCCTCCCGCGTCACTTTATACACAGAAGATCTCCGCTAAACAAAGAATCACATGGTTTATCCGTCTCTTTGTGACCGCAGATAAATTCAGAACAAAGTTGACTACAAATACAAAGTTGCAAATGTCTTTGCAATTGATTCAAACAAGGGAAGTACACACAATTTGGTTCAAATGAAAACCGAGATAACTGCATTACAATATAAACAGTAGGCTATAGGCCTATTTCAATCATATTGGAATATATTCAATGTTCAATATATTTAGTTCTATGTTGCTACTTGTAGGCTACTGTCTGTAATTTGTCTCAATATATTTCATGATGTGTAGCCTAACATGTGCCCAATGATGTGCCGAATCTGTGATTTAGTGCATTTTTATTGGTAAGCACTAGAATAAACTACCTCAATATTTGCAGCCGTAGGAAGTAATATCTTTCTAGAAGCTGATCCGTGGTCAGTATTGTGAAATAATTATAATGTTAAGGAATGATTTTAATGGAGAAAACTGATCCGAGAGCAGCGGTCCCCTTCTTTCGATCCTATATCAGTATCGATACATGCTCCACCGGATGTGACTGATCCAGTTTCTGCTGGTCTGCCTGCGGATATGGAACTCTGACCTGTTCACCGGACGTGTGACCTTGTCCCGAACCTGCTGTTTTGACCCTCTCTCTCTCTCCTCTCCTTCTCTCTCCCTACCACACCTGCTGTCTCGACATCTGAATGCTCGGCTATGAAAAGCCAAATGACATTTACTCCTGAGGTGCTGACGTGTTGCACCCTCTATAACCACAGTTATTATTATTTGACCCTGCTGGTCATCTATGCACATTGGAAAATCTTGAAGAACGATCTGGCCTTTAAAGGCCATGTACTGTTATAATCTCCTCCCAGCTCAGCCAGAAGAGAGGACTGGCCTCCCCTCAGAGCCTGATTCCTCTCTAGGTTTCTTCCTAGGTTCCTGCCTTTCTAGGGAGTTTTTTCTAGCCACCGTGCTTCTGCATTTGCATTGCTTGCTCTTTGGGGTTTTAGACTGGGTTTCTATATAAGCACTTGGTGACAACTGCTGATGTACAAAATGTCTTCTGGGAACGCATATGAAGCAAACCAGGCCAGGGTTTGGGGTTTGAGAAGTCAATGAGAGATAAAAATCACTTCCTAAGTTGTTCATTTTGAAAATGTTCTGTCTTAAGTAGTTTAACAAACTGAGACATTTTCATGTTGGTCAAAAACAATTTTATATCGAAGGAGTGCCTTTGATTTGACGGCCTGCACATGTGCAGTTCGGCCCAAGACGACCATTAGACCCAATTACGTATTTCTGCTTATGAGCTTCAAATCAAATCAAATTTTATTTCTCACATGCGCCGAATACAACAGTGGTAAACTTTACAGTTAAATGCTTACTTAAGAGCCCTTTCCCAACAATGCAGAGTTAAAAAGTAACAAAAATTCGCGAAATAAAAAAAGGAAATGGTAACATAATAAAATAACAATAATGTGGCTATAAGGTGTACCGAGTCAATGTGAAGGGGGGGTACCAGGAAGTTGAGGTAATTGAGGTATTATGTACATGTAGGTAGGGGTAAAAGTGACTAGGCAATCAGGATAGAGATTACATCTCCTCATCCAGGGAGTGCACACACACACACACACACACACACACACACACACACACACACACACACACACACACACAGGGAGGAACATGTTGTGTTAGTTTAATATTGTTTCAGGACTATGAAAATGGAAAAAAGGATTAGCCTATGGATTATGAAAACAACAAAAAGAAGTGGTAAAATGGGAGAGGAGAAATGACTAGAGACAGTTTTGTTTAACTCACTGACCATGACCCATGAGTTCTTCTTACCTTTGTTCACTAGAAAAGTCTCCCTCTCTAAACTCTATAGGTTGTTCAGTAGACCGGTCACTCTTCATGGACACACAGCTGGGTACAGGGGAGGCTGGTCTCTCTCCTGCTTGATTGGACTTCAACACAACAGAGACAAACATTATTTCTCTCAATGTTTAAAATCGCTTGATGGTTTATTTCAGAGAGACAAATAATGTAGTTTTCTTTGCCAAATGCTATATATCTGTCTCACTCTCAGAGAAATAAGTAGTACTACTAGGTTTTACACAGTAATAACATAATCTGCCTCACTCTCAGAGAAATAAGTAGTACTGCTAGGTTTTACACAGTCAAATGTAACAAATAACTACATTTTTAATAAACATCTGTACAAATGTACAAAATTCAATACAGTAATATGAGATCTGTACGTAAAACATTTACATTTTCGTCATTTAGCAGATATTCTTATCCAGGGTCTCACAAAAGCATCTTAAGTGTAAGTTCATCATTAGAATCTATCTAGTTTATTGATAGATCCTTCGTAGGAGCATTGTAAAATCTCTGAGCTGTTTCCCAAAACCATCGTTATTAACGTTGCACTTGAAAACGCTCATATTCTAACACCTGCCTCAGACCACTTGTAGAACAGCCAAGTGCGTCGTTAGATGCTTTTTTGCCCTCCCGCGTCACTTTATACACAGAAGATCTCCGCTAAACATAGAATCACATGGTTTATCCGTCTCTTTGTGACCGCAGATAAATTCAGAACAAAGTTGACTACAAATACAAAGTTGCAAATGTCTTTGCAATTGATTCAAACAAGGGAAGTACACAAATTTGGTTCAAATGAAAACCGAGATAACTGCATTACTATATAAAACAGTAGGCTATAGAACTATTTCAATCATATTGGAATATATTCAATGTTCAATATATTTAGTTCTATGTTGCTACTTGTAGGCTACTGTCTGTAATTTGTCTCAATATATTTCATGATGTGCAGCCTAACATGTGCCCAATGATGTGCCGAATCTGTGATTTAGTGCATTTTTATTGGATAAGCACTAGAATAAACTACCTCAATATTTGCAGCCGTAGGAAGTAATATCTTTCTAGAAGCTGATCCGTGGTCAGTATTGTGAAATAATTATATGTTAAGGAATGATTTTAATGGAGAAAAACTGATCCGAGAGCAGCAGCGGTCCCCTTCTTTCGATCCTATCAGTATCGATACATGCTCCACCGGATGTGACTGATCCAGTTTCTGCTGGTCTGCCTGCGGATATGGAACTCTGACCTGTTCACCGGACGTGTGACCTTGTCCCGAACCTGCTGTTTTGACCCTCTCTCTCTCTCCTCTCCTTCTCTCTCTCCCTACCACACCTGCTGTCTCGACATCTGAATGCTCGGCTATGAAAAGCCAAATGACATTTACTCCTGAGGTGCTGACGTGTTGCACCCTCTATAACCACAGTTATTATTATTTGACCCTGCTGGTCATCTATGCACATTGGAAAATCTTGAAGAACGATCTGGCCTTAAAGGCCATGTACTGTTATAATCTCCTCCCAGCTCAGCCAGAAGAGGACTGGCCTCCCCTCAGAGCCTGATTCCTCTCTAGGTTTCTTCCTAGGTTCCTGCCTTTCTAGGGAGTTTTTTCTAGCCACCGTGCTTCTGCATTTGCATTGCTTGCTCTTTGGGGTTTTAGACTGGGTTTCTATATAAGCACTTGGTGACAACTGCTGATGTACAAAATGTCTTCTGGGAACGCATATGAAGCAAACCAGGCCAGGGTTTGGGGTTTGAGAAGTCAATGAGAGATAAAAATCACTTCCTAAGTTGTTCATTTTGAAAATGTTCTGTCTTAAGTAGTTTAACAAACTGAGACATTTTCATGTTGGTCAAAAACAATTTTTATATCGAAGGAGTGCCTTTGATTTGACGGCCTGCACATGTGCAGTTCGGCCCAAGACGACCATTAGACCCAATTACGTATTTCTGCTTATGAGCTTCAAATCAAATCAAATTTTATTTCTCACATGCGCCGAATACAACAGTGGTAAACTTTACAGTTAAATGCTTACTTAAGAGCCCTTTCCCAACAATGCAGAGTTAAAAAAGTAACAAAAATTCGCGAAATAAAAAAAGGAAATGGTAACATAATAAAATAACAATAATGTGGCTATAAGGTGTACCGAGTCAATGTGCAGGGGTACCAGGAAGTTGAGGTAATTGAGGTATTATGTACATGTAGGTAGGGGTAAAAGTGACTAGGCAATCAGGATAGAGATTACATCTCCTCATCCAGGGAGTGCACACACACACACACACACACACACACACACACACACACACACACACACACACAGGGAGGAAATGTTGTGTTAGTTTAATATTGTTTCAGGACTATGAAAATGGAAAAAAGGATTAGCCTATGGATTATGAAAACAACAAAAGAAGTGGTAAAATGGGAGAGGAGAAATGACTAGAGACAGTGTTGTTTAACTCACTGACCATGACCCATGAGTTCTTCTTACCTTTGTTCACTAGAAAAGTCTCCCTCTCTAAACTCTATAGGTTGTTCAGTAGACCGGTCACTCTTCATGGACACACAGCTGGGTACAGGGGAGGCTGGTCTCTCCTGCTTGATTGGACTTCAACACAACAGAGACAAACATTATTTCTCTCATTGTTTAAAATCGCTTGATGGTTTATTTCAGAGAGACAAATAATGTAGTTTTCTTTGCCAAATGCTATATATCTGTCTCACTCTCAGAGAAATAAGTAGTACTACTAGGTTTTACACAGTACATATATCAGTAATACATAATAACTGCCTCACTCTCAGAGAAATAAGTAGTACTGCTAGGTTTTACACAGTCAAATGTAACAAATAACTACATTTTTAATAAACATCTGTACAAATGTACAAAATTCAATACAGTAATATGAGATCTGTACGTAAAACATTTACATTTTCGTCATTTAGCAGATATTCTTATCCAGGGTCTCACAAAAGCATCTTAAGGGTAAGTTCATCATTAGAATCTATCTAGTTTATTGATAGATCCTTCGTAGGAGCATTGTAAAATGTCTGAGCTGTTTCCCAAAACCATCGTTATTAACGTTGCACTTGAAAACGCTCATATTCTAACACCTGCCTCAGACCACTTGTAGAACAGCCAAGTGCGTCGTTTAGATGCTTTTTTGCCCTCCCGCGTCACTTTATACACAGAAGATCTCCGCTAAACAAAGAATCACATGGTTTATCCGTCTCTTTGTGACCGCAGATAAATTCAGAACAAAGTTGACTACAAATACAAAGTTGCAAATGTCTTTGCAATTGATTCAAACAAGGGAAGTACACAAATTTGGTTCAAATGAAAACCGAGATAACTGCATTACTATATAAACAGTAGGCTATAGAACTATTTCAATCATATTGGAATATATTCAATGTTCAATATATTTAGTTCTATGTTGCTACTTGTAGGCTACTGTCTGTAATTTGTCTCAATATATTTCATGATGTGCAGCCTAACATGTGCCCAATGATGTGCCGAATCTGTGATTTAGTGCATTTTTATTGGATAAGCACTAGAATAAACTACCTCAATATTTGCAGCCGTAGGAAGTAATATCTTTCTAGAAGCTGATCCGTGGTCAGTATTGTGAAATAATTATAATGTTAAGGAATGATTTTAATGGAGAAAACTGATCCGAGAGCAGCGGTCCCCTTCTTTCGATCCTATCAGTATCGATACATGCTCCACCGGATGTGACTGATCCAGTTTCTGCTGGTCTGCCTGCGGATATGGAACTCTGACCTGTTCACCGGACGTGTGACCTTGTCCCGAACCTGCTGTTTTGACCCTCTCTCTCTCTCCCTCTCCTTCTCTCTCCCTACCACACCTGCTGTCTCGACATCTGAATGCTCGGCTATGAAAAGCCAAATGACATTTACTCCTGAGGTGCTGACGTGTTGCACCCTCTATAACCACAGTTATTATTATTTGACCCTGCTGGTCATCTATGCACATTGGAAAATCTTGAAGAACGATCTGGCCTTAAAGGCCATGTACTGTTATAATCTCCTCCCAGCTCAGCCAGAAGAGGACTGGCCTCCCCTCAGAGCCTGATTCCTCTCTAGGTTTCTTCCTAGGTTCCTGCCTTTCTAGGGAGTTTTTTCTAGCCACCGTGCTTCTGCATTTGCATTGCTTGCTCTTTGGGGTTTTAGACTGGGTTTCTATATAAGCACTTGGTGACAACTGCTGATGTACAAAATGTCTTCTGGGAACGCATATGAAGCAAACCAGGCCAGGGTTTGGGGTTTGAGAAGTCAATGAGAGATAAAAATCACTTCCTAAGTTGTTCATTTTGAAAATGTTCTGTCTTAAGTAGTTTAACAAACTGAGACATTTTCATGTTGGTCAAAAACAACTTTATATCGAAGGAGTGCCTTTGATTTGACGGCCTGCACATGTGCAGTTCGGCCCAAGACGACCATTAGACCCAATTACGTATTTCTGCTTATGAGCTTCAAATCAAATCAAATTTTATTTCTCACATGCGCCGAATACAACAGTGGTAAACTTTACAGTTAAATGCTTACTTAAGAGCCCTTTCCCAACAATGCAGAGTTAAAAAGTAACAAAAATTCGCGAAATAAAAAAAGGAAATGGTAACATAATAAAATAACAATAATGTGGCTATAAGGTGTACCGAGTCAATGTGCAGGGGTACCAGGAAGTTGAGGTAATTGAGGTATTATGTACATGTAGGTAGGGGTAAAAGTGACTAGGCAATCAGGATAGAGATTACATCTCCTCATCCAGGGAGTTCACACACACTGCACACACACACACACACACACACACACACACACACACACACACACACACACACACACACCAGGGAATGTTGTGTTGTGTTAGTTTAATATTGTTTCAGGACTATGAAAATGGAAAAAAGGGATTAGCCTATGGATTATGAAAACAACAAAAAAGAAGTGGTAAAATGGGAGAGGAGAAATGACTAGAGACAGTGTTGTTTAAACTCACTGACCATGACCCATGAGTTCTTCTTACCTTTGTTCACTAGAAAAGTCTCCCTCTCTAAACTCTATAGGTTGTTCAGTAGACCGGTCACTCTTCATGGACACACAGCTGGGTACAGGGGAGGCTGGTCTCTCCTGCTTGATTGGACTTCAACACAACAGAGACAAACATTATTTCTCTCATTGTTTAAAATCGCTTGATGGTTTATTTCAGAGAGACAAATAATGTAGTTTTTTGCTTTGCCAAATGCTATATATCTGTCTCACTCTCAGAGAAATAAGTAGTACTACTAGGTTTTACACAGTAATAACATATCTGCCTCACTCTCAGAGAAATAAGTAGTACTGCTAGGTTTTACACAGTCAAATGTAACAAATAACTACATTTTGAAGAAACAGCTGTACAAATGTACAAAATTCAATACAGTAATATGAGATCTGTACGTAAAACATTTACATTTTCGTCATTTAGCAGATGTTCTTATCCAGGGTCTCACAAAAGCATCTTAAGGCTAAGTTCATCATTAGAATCTATCTAGTTTATTGATAGATCCTTCGTAGGAGCATTGTAAAATCTCTGAGCTGTTTCCCAAAACCATCGTTATTAACGTTGCACTTGAAAACGCTCATATTCTAACACCTGCCTCAGACCACTTGTAGAACAGCCAAGTGCGTCGTTAGATGCTTTTTTGCCCTCCCGCGTCACTTTATACACAGAAGATCTCCGCTAAACAAAGAATCACATGGTTTATCCGTCTCTTTGTGACCGCAGATAAATTCAGAACAAAGTTGACTACAAATACAAAGTTGCAAATGTCTTTGCAATTGATTCAAACAAGGGAAGTACACAAATTTGGTTCAAATGAAAACCGAGATAACTGCATTACAATATAAACAGTAGGCTATAGGCCTATTTCAATCATATTGGAATATATTCAATGTTCAATATATTTAGTTCTATGTTGCTACTTGTAGGCTACTGTCTGTAATTTGTCTCAATATATTTCATGATGTGTAGCCTAACATGTGCCCAATGATGTGCCGAATCTGTGATTTAGTGCATTTTTATTGGGTAAGCACTAGAATAAACTACCTCAATATTTGCAGCCGTAGGTAGTAATATCTTTCTAGAAGCTGATCCGTGGTCAGTATTGTGAAATAATTATAATGTTAAGGAATGATTTTAATGGAGAAAACTGATCCGAGAGCAGCGGTCCCCTTCTTTCGATCCTATCAGTATCGATACATGCTCCACCGGATGTGACTGATCCAGTTTCTGCTGGTCTGCCTGCGGATATGGAACTCTGACCTGTTCACCGGACGTGTGACCTTTGTCCCGAACCTGCTGTTTTGACCCTCTCTCTCTCTCCCTCTCCTTCTCTCTCCCCCTACACACCTGCTGTCTCGACATCTGAATGCTCGGCTATGAAAAGCCAAATGACATTTACTCCTGAGGTGCTGACGTGTTGCACCCTCTATAACCACAGTTATTATTATTTGACCCTGCTGGTCATCTATGCACATTGGAAAATCTTGAAGAACGATCTGGCCTTAAAGGCCATGTACTGTTATAATCTCCTCCCAGCTCAGCCAGAAGAGGACTGGCCTCCCCTCAGAGCCTGATTCCTCTCTAGGTTTCTTCCTAGGTTCCTGCCTTTCTAGGGAGTTTTTCCTAGCCACCGTGCTTCTGCATTTGCATTGCTTGCTCTTTGGGGTTTTAGACTGGGTTTCTATATAAGCACTTGGTGACAACTGCTGATGTACAAAATGTCTTCTGGGAACGCATATGAAGCAAACCAGGCCAGGGTTTGGGGTTTGAGAAGTCAATGAGAGATAAAAATCACTTCCTAGTTGTTCATTTTGAAAAATGTTCTGTCTTAAGTAGTTTAACAAACTGAGACATTTTCATGTTGGTCAAAAACAATTTATATCGAAGGAGTGCCTTTGATTTGACGGCCTGCACATGTGCAGTTCGGCCCAAGACGACCATTAGACCCAATTACGTATTTCTGCTTATGAGCTTCAAATCAAATCAAATTTTATTTCTCACATGCGCCGAATACAACAGTGGTAAACTTTACAGTTAAATGCTTACTTAAGAGCCCTTTCCCAAACAATGCAGAGTTAAAAAGTAACAAAAATTCGCGAAATAAAAAAAGGAAATGGTAACATAATAAAATAACAATAATGTGGCTATAAGGTGTACCGAGTCAATGTGAAGGGGTACCAGGAAGTTGAGGTAATTGAGGTATTATGTACATGTAGGTAGGGGTAAAAGTGACTAGGCAATCAGGATAGAGATTACATCTCCTCATCCAGGGAGTGCACACACACTCACACACACACACACACACACACACACACACACACACACACACACACACACACACACACACACACACACACACACACACACTCACAAACAACACACAGGGAGGGAATGTTGTGTTAGTTTAATATTGTTTTAGGACTATGAAAATGGAAAAAAGGATTAGCCTATGGATTATGAAAACAACAAAAGAAGTGGTAAAATGGGAGAGGAGAAAATGACTAGAGACAGTTTTGTTTAACTCACTGACCATGACCCATGAGTTCTTCTTACCTTTGTTCACTAGAAAAGTCTCCCTCTCTAAACTCTATAGGTTGTTCAGTAGACCGGTCACTCTTCATGGACACACAGCTGGGTACAGGGGAGGCTGGTCTCTCCTGCTTGATTGGACTTCAACACAACAGAGACAAACATTATTTCTCTCAATGTTTAAAATCGCTTGATGGTGAGAGACAAATAATGTAGTTTTCTTTGCCAAATTTATATATCTGTCTCACTCTCAGAGAAATAAGTAGTACTACTAGACAAAGTAATAACATATAGTTTTCTATTGTACCTAACAGTGCTATATATCTGTCTCACTCTCAGAGAAATAAGTAGTACTAGGTTTTACACAGTAATAACATATATATGCCTCACTCTCAGAGAAATAAGTTACTACTACAGTTTTAATAACATATATCTGCCTCACTCTCAGAGAAATAAGTAGTACTGCTAGGTTTTACACAGTCAAATGTAACAAATAACTACATTTTTAATAAACATCTGTACAAATGTATAAAATTCAATACAGTAATATGAGATCTGTAAAACATTTACATTTTCGTCATTTAGCAGATGTTTTTTATCCAGGGTCTCACAAAAGCATCTTAAGTGTAAGTTCATCATTAGAATCTATCTAGTTTATTGATAGATCCTTCGTAGGAGCATTGTAAAATGTCTGAGCTGTTTCCCAAAACCATCGTTATTAACGTTGCACTTGAAAACGCTCATATTCTAACACCTGCCTCAGACCACTTGTAGAACAGCCAAGTGCGTCGTTAGATGCTTTTTTGCCACTTTATACACAGAAGATCTCCGCTAAACAAAGAATCACATGGTTTATCCGTCTCTTTGTGACCGCCGATAAAATTCAGGGGGCATATAAACAGTAGGCTATAGAACTATTTCAATCATATTGGAATATATTCAATGTCAATATATTTAGTTCTATGTTGCTACTTGTAGGCTACTGTCTGTAATTTGTCTCAATATATTTCATGATGTGCAGCCTAACATGTGCCCAATGATGTGCCGAATCTGTGATTTAGTGCATTTTTATTGGATAAGCACTAGAATAAACTACCTCAATATTTGCAGCCGTAGGAAGTAATATCTTTCTAGAAGCTGATCCGTGGTCAGTATTGTGAAATAATTATAATGTTAAGGAATGATTTTTAATGGAGAAAACTGATCCGAGAGCAGCGGTCCCTTCTTTCGATCCTATCAGTATCGATACATGCTCCACCGGATGTGACTGATCCAGTTTCTGCTGGTCTGCCTGCGGATATGGAACTCTGACCTGTTCACCGGACGTGTGAACTTTGTCCCGACCTGCTGTTTTGACCCTCTCTCTCTCTCCCCCTCTCCTTCTCTCTCCCTACCACACCTGCTGTCTCGACATCTGAATGCTCGGCTATGAAAAGCCAAATGACATTTACTCCTGAGGTGCTGACGTGTTGCACCCTCTATAACCACAGTTATTATTATTTGACCCTGCTGGTCATCTATGCACATTTGAAAATCTTGAAGAACGATCTGGCCTTAAAGGCCATATCCTGTTATAATCTCCTCCCAGCTCAGCCAGAAGAGGACTGGCCACTCCCTCAGAGCCTGATTCCTCTCTAGGTTTTCTTCCTAGGTTCCTGCCTTTTCTAGGGAGTTTTTTCTAGCCACCGTGCTTCTTTCATTTGCATTGCTTGCTCTTTGGGGTTTTTAGACTGGGTTTCTATATAAGCACTTGGTGACAACTGCTGATGTAAAAATGTCTTCTGGAAAGCATATGAAGCAAACCAGGCCAGGGTTTGGGGTTTGAGAAGTGTCAATGAGAGATAAAATCACTTCCTGTAGTTGTTCATTTTTGAAAATGTTCTGTCTTAAGTAGTTTACCAAAACTGAGACATTTTCATGTTGGTCAAAACAACTTTATATCGAAGGAGTGCCTTTGATTTGACGGCCTGCACATGTGCAGTTCGGCCCAAGACGACCATTAGACCCAATTACGTATTTCTGCTTATGTCAGCTTCAAATCAAATCAAATTTTATTTCTCACATGCGCCGAATACAACAGTGGTAAACTTTACAGTTAAATGCTTACTTAGAGCCCTTTCCCAACATGGCAGAGTTAAAAAGTAACAAAATTCGCGAATAAAAAAAAGGAAATGGTAACATAATAAAATAACAATAATGTGGCTATAAGGTGTACCGAGTCAATGTGCAGGGTACCAGGAAGTTGAGGTAATTGAGGTATTATGTACATGTAGGTAGGGGTAAAAGTGACTAGGCAATCAGGATAGAGATTACATCTCCTCATCCAGGGAGTGCACACACACACACACACACACACACACACACACACACACCACACACACACACACACACACACACACAGGGAGGAAATGTTGTGTTAGTTTAATATTGTTTCAAGGACTATGAAAATGGAAAAAAGGATTAGCCTATGGATTATGAAAACAACAAAAAAAGAAGTGGTAAATGGGAGAGGAGAAATGACTAGAGACGTTTTGTTTACTCACTGACCATGACCCATGATTTTCTTCTTACCTTTGTTCACTAGAAAAGTCTCCCTCTCTAAACTCTATAGGTTGTTCAGTAGACCGGTCACTCCTTCATGGACACACAGCTGGGTACAGGGGAGGCTGGTCCTCTCCTGCTTGATTGGACTTCAACACAACAGAGGACAAACATTATTTCCATCTCAATGTTTAAAATCGCTTGAAATGGTTTATCCATTCTCACAGGAAAAATTCAGAGAGACAAATAATGTAGTTTTCTTTGCCAAATGCTATATATCTGTTTACAACTCACTCTCAGAGAAATAAGAGCACTTACTACTAGGTTTTTACACAGTATAAATGCATATTATCTGCCTCACTCTCAGAGAAATAAGTAGTACTGCTAGGTTTTACACAGTAACAAAATACATCTGTAAAATGTAACATAAAAGCTACATTTTTAATAAACATCTGTAACAAATGTACAAAATTCAATACAGTAATATGAGATCTGTACGTAAAACATTTACATTTTCGTCATTTAGCAGATGTTTCTTATCCAGGGTCTCACAAAAGCATCTTAAGGGTAAGTTCATCATTAGAATCTATCTAGTTTATTGATAGATCCTTCGTAGGAGCATTGTAAAATGTCTGAGCTGTTTCCCAAAACCATCGTTATAACGTTGCACTTGAAAACGCTCATATTCCTAACACCTGCCTCAGACCACTTGTAGAACAGCCAAGTGCGTCGTTAGATGCTTTTTTGCCCTCCCGCGTCACTTTATACACAGAAGATCTCCGCTAAACAAAGAATCACACATGGTTTATCCGTCTCTTTGTGACCGCAGATAAATTCAGAACAAAGTTGACTACAAATACAAAGTTGCAAATGTCTTTGGGCAATTGATTCAAACAAGGGAAGTACACAATTTGGTTCAAATGAAAACGAGATAACTGCATTACTATATAAACAGTAGGCTATAGAACTATTTCAATCATATTGGAATATATTCAATGTTCAATATATTTAGTTCTATTTTGCTACTTGTAGGCTACTGTCTGTAATTTGTCTCAATATATTTCATGATGTGTAGCCTAACATGTGCCGCAATGATTGTGCCGAATCTGTGATTTAGTGCATTTTATTGGATAAGCATTAGAATAAACTACCTCAATATTTGCAGCCGTAGGTAGTAATATCTTTCTAGAAGCTGATCCATGGTCCAGTATTGTGAAATACTTTTTATCGAAGGAAGTGCCTTTAATGGAGAAAACTGATTCGAGAGCACATGTGCCTTCTTCGTTCACATCAATCGATACATGCTCCACCGGACCCTGATCCAGTATACTGGTTCCCAATGAACTCTGTATTTCTGCGCATGAGCTTCAAACCTATGTTTTGATCCTCTCTCTCTTGTTTTCTCACATGCGTCGAATACAACAGTGGCTGTCTCGAATCTTTACCGTGGAAATGCTTACCTCAAGCCCTTTTCCCCTAACAATGCAGAGTGGCTAAAAAGTTACAAACAATTAAGGCTAAATAAAAACGGGTTGCACCTAGGGAACCAATGTTATGATCATTTGACCTGCTGGTCAGGCTAGCGAGGGTAACCTGAGCAACTATCTGGCCTTGTTTAGTCCAGGTAAGTTATAGGCTCCTCCCAGCTCAGCCGAAGAGGACAAGGATCCCAGTAGATCTGAGTCCTGCCAGGTTCCTTCCTAGGTAGTTGCCTGTCTAGGGAGTTTTGTCTAGCCTACCATCGTGCCAGTACTGCTTTGCTCTTTTGGGGTTTTAGGACTGGGTTTCTTATCAGCACATTAATGACTACTGCTATATATAAAATGTCTTCTGGTACTGATAAGCAACCAGTCCAGGGTTTTGGGGAAGTTGAGATAAATGAAGATAGAATCACTTCCACTAAGTTGTTCATTTTTGTAAATGTTCTGTGTTTAAGGGGTAGATACAAACTGAGACATTTGATGTAATACATAACACTTTATATCGGAAGGAGTTTTGATTTGACTGAGTGCAATGTCAGTTCGGGGTACCACTGCTTAGTTGAGTTGCGTAATTCTGCTACTAGACTATATCACACACACATGCGCCGATACTGAGTGGTAAACTTTGCAGTTAAGATGCTTCGCTTAAGCGCTTTTCCCAGGTAATGCAGAGTTAACAAGTATACAAATTCGCGAAATAACCGAGTGAAATGGTCACATAACCAAAAGTTGAGTAGTAATGTGGCTATAAGGAGTACCGAGTCCCAAATGAGCAGGGGTACCAGCCGTAGTTGAGGTAATTGAGGGTATTATGTACATGTAGGTAGGGGGTAAAAGTGACTAGGCATTCAGGATAGAGATTACATCTCCTCATCCAGGGAGTGCACACACACAACACACACAACACACACACACACACACACACACACACACACACACACACACACACCCACACCAGGTAGGAAATGTTGTGTTATTTTAATATTGTTTCAGGACTTATGAAAAAAATGGGATGGGAAAAAAGGATTAGGCCTATATGGATTATGAAAACAACAAAAATAAAAAAATGGTAAAATGGGACGAAGGAGGAAATTCGACTAGAGACAGTGTTGTTTAAAAAATCACTGACCATGACCATTGAGTTCTTCTTACCTTTGTTCAGCAGAGGGAAAAGTCTTCCCTCTCTGAGTATATAGGAGAGCTTCATAGACAGGTCCACTCTTCATGGACACACAGCATGGGTACAGGGAGGCTGGTCTCTCCTGCCCTTGATGGACTTCAACACAACACAGACAAAACATTACAATCTCATCATCTACTCTGAGCTCAGATGGGGAAACACTAAGAAGATTCATTCCAAAAAAACGCTATATAAAATCCATTTTCAGAAATGTTCATGAATTTAACTTTTATCTATTGTTTAAAGAAATTGATGAAAGAGATTGAGTGTGTTATTGTCACCATCTAGTCATGGCATGGGGTTTGTTCATAATGACAGACATGTATTTGTTAAAAATCTATCAATTTGAATGGTTCAATTCATATTCAGAGAGACAAATAATCATAGTTTTTTGGCCAAAATGCTATATATCTGCTTCACTCACAGAGAAATAGCAGTAGTACATACTGCTAGGTCTTACACAGTAATAATATATATATCTGCCTCACTCCTCAGAGAAATAAGTAGTACTACGGGTTTTACTAGGTTTTATCTGCCTACAAAACTCAGTAATAATATATCCTAAGCCTCTGTGCTGCCATCTTGTTAGAAGGTAACAGATTATTTATTAATAGTGATTAAGAGTGACTTTCATTGTGTTCCATGGTGTTATAGTAGAGAGCGCCCCTAGTCGGAGCTTTCTTGGTACTTTAGAATTATGTACAACAAACCCGGACGTAAAGTTGTTATTATGCACGCAGACAAGCACGCTAGATAAACAACGTTACTGTACAGTTACTTTCAGTGTCAACTATTTTCTTGTTACGCTTCAGCCTCGGAAACATATTTGTTTGTAAGTTCAATTCAAGCATATTGCAAGTGATGGATAATATGTTATTGACAGAAAATTGACTTGACTATATCAAGTTATTGGTTACATTTACTCACGCCAAATTGCATGACCTTTCATGGATGGCCGTTAGAGTGTATTAGTTTGCTCGTAGAGTCATGTAAAGAAGTGTAAAACATTAACTATAGTTTGTTACTGTTTCTCGGGTGTAATATTGCTTTTGTTACTTGTACAGAGGTGTTTTGTAACATTATTATAGTAATGAAAGGAGTTTGGCTAGTTGGTTACTCATAAGGACTATTTGGTTTTGGTGTCGTCAGATGCCAGATACCATGGTAACTTTGGCCACTTGCTTTTTGTATTTATGCAACTTCAACTTGAAATGTATAATGTACAGCGACAGTATGTCACTGTGAATTGAATACTAAAGTATATTCTTTTTCTGTATTTGCAGTTTCACAACATAAACGTTTTCAATACATCGCTTCAAGAAAAGTCACGTCTTTTTGTGAAGTTTGATGCTGAGACTCAGTTGTTAGCTATCTGGTCTTAGTTTTGCACGTGGAACGGCAATACAGTGCCAGAAATAGCCTCACTCTCAGATAAATAAGTAGTACTGCTAGGTTTTTACACAGTCAGATAAGGTCACCCATCTTAATAAATAGTTTTTAAAAATATATGATATATATCAGATAATTAACTAAATGTATGTTGTTTATGTCAGTGTGTCATTGTATGGTTATGCTAAAAATTTGTTATTGTTATTGGTGTCAAGTGGTGTTAAAATGAACTAGAAAATGTCATATTTTTGAAAAATCTGGAGGAATTACTCATCGAGTGGCGGCGAGCGTTCTAAGGCACGAGCATATCAGTGCTTGAAGCATCACTACAGACCAACTGGGTTTCGATTCCAGGCTGTATCACAACGGGCCGTGATTGGGAGTCCAATAGGGACTTTGACGTTTAGAGCATCTGACTTAGTGATTATTTACACGGGGTTTCAACACCTGCCTATAGTCTCACTATTTTTAATTGATCTTCCAAAAGCATCACAGGGCTATATACGGGAGATATACTAGCTAACTAAAGTATATGAGTGACCATTTTAGAAGAAATCATGGACATATAGTCTTTTGGTTGCAAAGCGATTTTATGGTCATATTGCTGCTTGTAGCCTATAAACTGATGCTTAATGCGTCTTATGATCCCCATCGATTGAAAAGATTAATATCATAATCTTGAAAAAGAAAACAGTTACATGCGTTTGGTGTGAGATCTCATTTTTTCTGACCACAAAATGTTTTAATGTTTTGATGGCTATGGTCTTCAACTGTGGCTCCACAACAATGGTTACTCAGGTGACAGGTGAGTACTCAGCAGTGAACAGTGAGCGCACTCACCAAGTCAGCTGTAACCTTGTTAATAATAAGTTACCTGAGGTAAACCTACAGTTAACGCTCACCAAGTAGGCCGCTAACCTTGTTAATAATATAGTTACCTGAGGTGAACCTACAGGTAGTTAAACGATCAACCAAGTAGCTGTAACGCTTGTTAATAATAAAGGTTACCTGAGGGTAAACCTACAGGGTTAACGCTCACCAAGTAGCCAGTAACCTTGTTTAATAAATCAGTTACATGAGGTATAAACCTACAGGGTTAATAACGCTACACGCAAGTAGCCGTGACCTTGTTTAATAATAAGTTACCTGAGGTAAACCTAACAGGGTTAACACTCACCAAGTAGCAGTAACCTTGTAACTAATAAGTTACCTGCGGTCAGCCCTACAGCTTCTAACGCAGGCAGGTCTCATTGATAACAATAGTGAAAGCTGGATTGTGACGCAGAACAATGGGCTGGGAATAGACGTTATCTGAAGGCAAGTCGGTGCCGGACGGAGCTCAATAGAACTAATAGGAGCTGGTAGGGTGAAAAATACCCACGTTTGTAAAAAAATGTAACTTGAGGCGCCCCTGAAATAATATCAAAAAGTTTCCAGGTCCTTGGAACACAGAGGGGTTAAACCATCTAAAGTTACCGTCCATTTAGTGAAGAGAGAGAACCGGAGCAGAGGCCAACATCCGTCAAACCAGAGAGGGAGAAGCCCTCCCCACGTATTTAACAGGTGGAAGAAACAACCAGGGAGGCTCCATCGCTCCGACAAGAAATGCAGGCAGGGCCGGTGATGATGTAGTGGTAGCTATGATAACTAGGATGCTGCCTGGCTTAGAGTAGCTGAGCTTAGCTAGCTGTACCGACTGAGCTTGGGCTAGCTAGCAGGTCGTTCGTCTGTCCCTCGAGGATGATGACGAATTCCTGTGAACCACAAGAATGAAACACAGGATTAGGCGAGTGAAAAGGATCTGGCTACACTCATACTGTCCCTGACCCAAAAAGGAAAATTGACATATAACTTCGTGTCTCAACACTGTAACAAACCATGTCGTTGTTCCCCAAAGAATCACTCAGGGGGCCTCCACCACTCTGCGCGTACCCCCACCCCTCTGAGTACATGGGACAATATGCTTGGCGCCAACCCGTCAGTGGACGCTGACAGTTCTGTACGGGGACGCGGACAGTTCCAGAACGCAGACATGAGCAGAGCAACACAAATACATTTACATGTTAATCACTTAGCAGACGCACTCTTATCCAAGAGGCGACTACAGTTAGTGAGAGTGCATACACTAAACCCAGTCTTTATACTGGCTTACATTAGTAATAGTTCATATTATGTATTGTATATGTAAACAAACATTCAAAGTTTTTTAATAACCAAGTGTCTCAGCGTAGAACATTGGTCGTATAAGTGACTGTGTAGAATAATACATTTTACACTTATGGGTGGTAAAATTAAAGCTAGCATGAAGCCTCTAGTCCCCACCTAGTCGGCAGATATTTAAAGGGACAGACCGTCATGGAGCTCTAACCAGTTAAGAGTTAACACGCAGGTGCTTTGATAATACTATAGGAATAATGCAAGTGAGTCGATGTGGTTCCTGCGCCACATGTAATTGCTTTTGGAGTAGTTTTAATGAATAACTATTTGTATATTTCTATATGATCAATCCATAAATAATATAGAACCTACATGCAAATGCAACCCGTATGTCCTTGTGCTTTTCGGCAATGATTTCCTGTATAATAATTATGTTATAAGTGATACCAATTAATGTCTGCATAGCATGTTGTCTTCATTTTGGCATATTAACTCATGAGTTATTTCTGAAGAGTAACTCAGGATTTCGCCCAATGCGGGCTAAGGAGGTTGGAGCTGTTGGCAGGAGTTGGACCTATAGCAAGAAAAGGTGGTGGTTCGAATCCCGGGCGCGGGCGTCTGGAAAAAAACGGGCGGGCTTGATCTGACCACTGGAGGCTGCTGGGTTCACATCCTCAAAACAAATCACCTTTCATTGATCAGAACTCTAGAGGTTCTTCTTCACTGAACCCAAAATATATATAACTTTTCGTGGCATTCCATATATTAAGGAAGTGATATAACGCATTTTGGTGTCTCATAAGGAACCTTATTTTCTAAGTGTAATATAAACACGTTTTTATTTTGATTATTAATCGTACCTTACGATCATGGTTTTTCAAGTTATCTCATCCCTTTGATGCGCACATCACGTTGTTAAGAAAATACATGCTAACTTGGCCAGGCTCTTAAAACTGGGGCAAATTGGAAAGGAATCTAGGGCGAAATAGTGTGTCGATGAAAATGAACATTGTTATGCAACGTTGTACGGCAACATGATTGTCAAGGGACCCTAGATGCCTACATATGACAAAGCTATTTAGAGTTGTTAAACGGGTGTGAAGAGTGTGTTTGTATAACAATAAATATATATGCATTCCATTATATTAGGCAATAATGAAAGAGTAGGCAACGTGGTCGTGTCGTATTTCAAAATTTCTATCAAATGTCTTCCATTGCAACGAGTCTCAGCAAATCAGGGTGCTGCACGAACCCCTGCAGGTACCGCCACTGACCCCGGATTGAGAACTCATGATTTGAGCAGATTACTCTAAATCCAGAGTGATTTTACAGTCCAGTGCATTCATCTTAAGATAGCCATTCTAGTTTGTAAATAAACTTGATAAAATTTCTTCATAAAAATTGTCATCTCACCTTTTAGCTTTGGTGTCATGTTCCCCAGAGAGGACTTATTTTAGAGGCAAGGGCCCCCCTCCTCCTCTCGCCCAGAGAGGGACTAATTTTTAAAGAGGCAGGGACCCCCTCCTCTCTCTCCCCAGAAGAGACTCATTTAGAGAACCACTGACCCCTAAACAGAGATGCAGCATGATTGGTTGTGATCAAACCACAGTGACAACTCATTATCTAGAATGTCAATTGTTCTCTTTTACTCCATTGATCTCTTACGAAATAAACCATTACCTAACAGACACAATTCCAAAACAGTCGGGTGATCTAATATGAATCACATGAACATTGTTACATTGCCTCACCAATAAATAAAAACATTGTCTACTCAACACAGAAGGAAGGCACTAACAAAGAGTCACTTAACAACACAACAAAACGAAACAGGTGGTTTTAGAGGGGTTTCTGAAATACACTCATGGGGTGGTGTCCCACTAGTGTGGTAAAACAGAGGCTATTCTGAACGCTTGAGGGCTTTGAACCAAGATTGTGTGCCGAAAACGGAAAGTGGGATAGATTTGAGTACATAATAACAAACATTTAGTTATGGTTACAATTCAAAGACATTTACAAAGAAACTGAACAGCCTATGCTTATAGAAAAATTCATAATTTAAAAAGTCATTTTTAAAGTTTAGAAAATACAATGTAGCCTGTATTTCAAAGAAAACTTAATAAAAAACTAAATCTATATACAGGTATTTGATTCTGTGCCTCCACAAGGACAAGACACTCACTCACTGTTCCCAAGGCAGAGGCACCTGTCAGGTTGAGAAATGGAGGAGAATAGCTAGACTTAAGACTGTTAGTAGTGTCAAGCAGAGGACATGGAGGAGAATAGCTTAGACTAAGACTGTTAGTAGTGTCACATTCAGAGGACATGGAGGAGTATATCTAGACTAAGACTGTTTAGTATGTGCTTCCATGCAGAGGACATGAGGAGAAAAATATCCTAGACTACGACTGTTAGTAGTGTCCAGCAGAGGAAATTAGAGAGGAATATCTAGACTAAATACGGTGAGAGTAAAAGTGTCCACTCAGAGGAACATGGAGGAGAATATCTAGACTAAGACTGTTAGTAGTGTCCAAGCAGAGGACATGGAGGAGAATATCTAGACTAAGACTGTTCGTAGTGTCTCAGTAGAGGACATGGAGGGAGAATATCTAGACTAAGCTGTTTAGTAGTGTCTCAGCAGGAGGACATGAGAGAATAGTCTAGACTAAGGACTGTTAGTCAGTGTCCAGCAGAGCGACAATGGGAGGAGGAATATCTAGACTAAGACTGTTTAGTAGTGTTTCCAGCAGAGGACCATGGAGGAGAATATCTAGACTAAGACTGTTAGTAGTGTTCAATGCAGAGGACATGGAGGAGTAATATCTAGACTCTTAGACTGTTAGTAGTGTCCAGCAGAGGGACATGGAGGAGTATAATATAGGACTAAGACTGTTAGTAGTGTCCAGCAGAGGACATGGAAGGAGAATATCTAGACTAAAGACTGTTAGTAGTGTCCAGCAGAGGACATGGATGAGAAGGAATCTAGACTAACGACTGTTAGTCAGTGTCCAGCACGTGGACATGGAGGAGAATATCTAGACTAGGACTGTTAGTAGTGTCCAGCAGAGACATGGAGGAGAATATCTATGACTAAGACTGTCAGTAGTGTACAGCAGAGGACATGGAGGAGTATATCTAGACTAGAGCTGTTAGTAGTGTCCAGTCAGAGTAAATGTTTTTGGAAGGCCACAGTCGGGATCACCTTTGACTTTAGGGTCAAACCAAAGCTTTTTATGTCATTTGTATGTATTTAACCCTGAGCTATCTTTCCAACTGCCTAAGGTGAACTATCTAGACTGAAACAAAAATAAACGCAACACTTAGCATGACTGCAACAATTTCAACGATTTTACTGAGTTACAGTTCATATAGGGAAATCAGTCAATTTGAAATAAATTCATTAGGCCATAATCTATGGATTTTTCACATGACTGGGCAGGGGCGCAGCCATGGGTGGGACTGGGAGGGCAATAGGCCCACCCACTTTGGGAGCCAGGCCCACCCACTGTGGATGCCAGGCCCAGCAATCAGAATGAGGTTTTTCCACACAAAAGTGCTTTATTACAGACAGAAATACTCCTCAGTTTCATCCTACTGTCGGGTGGCTGGGTTCTCAGACGATCACGGTAGTTCCCTTAGTTTCCAGATGTGGAGTTCCTGGGCTGGCGTGGTTACACGTGCGTCTGCGGTTGTTGAGGCCGGTTGGACGTTACTGCCAAATTTTCTAAAACAACGTTGGAGGCAGCTAATGGTAGATAAATGCACATTCAATTCTCTGATATGTTTGTGTCGAATCAGTAGTGCTTTGCCCACTGCAATGTCGCATCGGAGCTCCATTATTAATCGACCAATCCCTAGTTGTGCACCTGATGTTGACTAGCAACAAGAAAGTGGTACCTAAATACACCTACCATGAGTGACCAGTGAAGTGGCTCCAGACGAGGACATCTGAAATAGAAAACCATCCAACTATACAATATGGAGGTAAAAAACAAGTGGAGCAAAACCAAATCCAAACCCGACCAAACAGACCAAACCAGACCAAAACCAGACCAGAGTACCAGACCAACCAGGACCACACACACCAAACCAGAAACACACCAAACCCACAACCAGACCAGAGCAAACCAGACCCAAACCAGACCAAACCAATATAAGCCAGACCACACCAGACCACACCAAACCAGAACAACCAAACCAACACCAGACCAAAAACAGGACCAAACCAAACCACACCAGACCAAACCAGACCCAAACCAGACCAAAATATGAACCAAACCCAAACCACACCAGACCAACACAAACCAGAACAAAACCAAGGCCAAACCAGACGTCAAACCAGACGCAAAACCAGACCAAACCAACCAGACCAAACCAGACCAACCAGACCAACAGACCAACACAACAAACCAGACCCCAAAACCAGGACCAAACCAGACGCAAACAAAACCAGACAAAACCAGACCAAACCATCAGACCACTACCAAACCAGACCAAACCAGACCAAACTAAACCAAACCAAACCAAACCAAACCAGGACCAATCCACACCCACACCAAACCATGACCACACTAACCCAGACCAGACCCAAACCAGCAAAACCATCCAAATCAGACCAAACTCATACCCACACCCAAACCAGACCAAACCAGACCAAACAAATCAAACCAAACCAAAACCAAACCAAACCCTGGGAGATACAAGACAAGAAAAGACTTTTGTTCATCAAACTTAAAGAATAGCAGAGCTACAAAGAGGTGCCAGTCTTCTAACATATCTAAGGCCAACCTAGAACACTGTGGACCAGCTGCTTCTTCAATATCACATAACAGATGGAACCCTTCTGACTAAAGAGATGACAAGCCAGCACAGCATAAGCATACTGTCTATTGGAGGTAGGCGGCAAGAGGTTGCGGCCGAAACGTGTAAACTGTCCAACCTAAAATCTAAAATGGAAATACAAAGCCTGTGTAACAACATGTAGTCGTGACTGATATTCTTTCACCTCATCTCCCTCTGTGTTACTGTTTGTTTAGGTAGTTACTAGACAGTGCAAGCAACACAAGGCCACATTCCTCTCAGCCCTTCCACTCTCTCAGGTCTAATGCTGTATTTATTAAAAGTAGACTATTTCTTTCAATCTGTCTTTTTCTAAACGGTATCTGAGATGTAGACAGAAGGGCTAAAAAACTGGCATGATAAATCTGAGGGGAAATCATTAATCCATTCAGAAAGTATTTTTGCACACGTAGAGAATTTATGATTATGTAAAGTAGGCTAGGTATAATATATAATCAGTGGGTTTGTTAGTGATATGCAGATGGAGTCTATACCTCAGCTATAGCCTACATATCCTAGATGGAGCAGGCTAAAACCTGTTCAGATCCAGTGTCCCATAAACGTTACAGGCCTACCAGTAGCAGGATCAGAGCATGTAGCCTAGGCATAGAGCACTATGTGTATGTGTTTTATTTCATAGTTTTGATGTCTTCACGTATTATTATTCTACACATGTAGAAAAAACAGTACAAATAAAGAAAAATCTCGGAATGAGTAGGTGTTTCCAAACTTTGACTGGTACTGTTACTTTCAGATGATAGCCTACATATCCTTAGATGACCAGCCTAAACCTGTGCATATCAGTTCACCTCGGCTATCAGTAGCAGGAGTGATCACCTACAAATCGATTTTTTTAAGTCAAATAACAGGGCAATGTAGCCTAGGTAGATAGACCAAATATTTTCACTAACATTTCCTAAAGAGACCACCTGGGCCGGGTTTCCCTAAAAGCACCTGAAGCGCTAAGTATATCGTTAGGAACCTTTGTATGTAGTATTGTTAAATCTCCAAGACTGTTTCCCAAACCATTGTTTCTCTTTATTTTTACTATGTTTTCTACATTGTGTAGAATAATAGTGAAGACATCAAAACTATGAAATAAAACACATATGGAATCATTGTAGTAACGAAAAAAAGTGGTTAAACAAATCAAAATAGATGTTATATTTGAGTTTACTTTAAATAGCCACGCTTTGCCTTGATGACAGCTTTGTCACACTCTTGGCATTCTCATCACCAGCTTTCACGTCTGGAATGCTTGTCGCAACAGTCTTGAAGGAGTTCCCACATATGCTGAGCACTTGTTGGCTGCTTTTTCCTTCACTCTGCGGTCTCGACTCATCCCAAACCATCTCATTCGGTTTGAGGTCGGGGTAGATTATGGAGGCCATGTCATTTGAATGCAGCACTCAATCACCTCCTTCTTGGTAAAATAGGCCCTTACACAGCCTGGAGGGTGTGGTAAGTAATTGTCCTGCTGAAAAAACAATGATAGTCACCACTTAAGCCCAAACGATGGGATGGCGTATAGCTGCAGAATGCTTGTGGAAGCCTGCTGGTTAAGAGTGCCTTGAATTCTAATAAAATCAAGGGACACGTGCTCACCAGCAAAGTCACCACCCACACCATAACACCTATCCTCCTCACATGCTTTACTGTGGTAAATACACTGTGGAGACCCACACCGCCGCGTCTCCCAAAGACACAGCGGTTGGAACCATCAAATATCAAATTTTGGACGTCCAGACCAAAGAACACATGTACACCGGTGTAATGTCCATTGCTCGTAGTTTTCCTTGGCACAAGCAAGTCCTCATTCTTATATATTGGTGTCTTTAGTAAGGTGATTTTCCTTTGCAAGCAATTCGACCATGAAGGCCTTGATTTCACCAGAAGTCCCCTGCTGAAACAGTTGATGTTGAGAATGTTGTCTGTGACTTGAACTCTGTGAAGCATTTATTTGGGCTGTAAATTTCTGAGGCTGGTAACTCCTATAATGAACGTATCCTCTGCAGCAGATGGTAACTCAGTAGTCTTCCATTTTCCTGTGGTGTCCCCTAATGAGAGCCAGTTTCATCATAGCGCTTGATGGTTTTTGCGACTGCACTTGGAAGAAACTTTCAAAGTTGTTGAAATGTTCCGTATTGACCTGACCTTCATGAACTTAAGATATAATGATGACTGTCATTTTCTTTTTGCCTTTTTTGGAGCTGTTCTTGCTATAATATGGACTTGGTCTTTATACCAAATAATAGGGTTTATCTTCTGTATACCCACCTTACCTTGTCACAAATCACAACTGATTGGCTCAAGATGCATTAAGAAGGAAAGACATTCCACAAATTACTTTTAGAAAGGGACACACCTGTTAAATTAAATGGCATTCCAGGGTGACTACCTCATGAAGCTGGATTGAGAGAATGGCCAAGAGTGTGCAAAGCTTGGTCATCAAGGCAAAAGGGTGGCTATTTTGAAGAATCTCAAAATATAAAAAACTATCTTTTGGATTTGGTTAACACTTTTTGAGGTTTACTACATGATTCCATATGTGTTATTTTCAAAATATTGATGTCTTCACACTATTATTCTACTACAATGTAAAATTAGTTGAAAAAATAAGAAAAAACCCTTGAATGAGTAAGGTGTGTCCAAACGAAATTTGCGGTCGGGAAGAAGTATGGATATCAATAGTGTAGCAAACAGCGAGGCAAGGGCGGTAAAGCCAGGTCGCTGGCGAAAAAAGGCAAACTAGACAAACACCCTACGCATCTCAGAAATGGAAAATTCTAACCTGACTCGACACTGTCCCCTACAAAAGTCCCGTGTGATTCGACTACTCAGACCCCTCACAGATGTCAGGGCCATATAACAAAAAAAATTCTCTGGGGGGAAAAAATTTGGGGGCCTCACAGACACCAATACCACGTCTGACACCACCATGTAGACGAACATCGGCGGCAAAGGGAAGGCGGAACCCAGGTTTTGCATGTGTACAAGGCAAACAACCTACGCATCGCGCCGTTGGTGCCCAATTGTGTTACTTGGTTGGAATTGTGGACGTGGCCTCATTTAGGCGAGGATCACTACAATATAGTAGAAATATGATTACAATTACATTTATCATATCAAATGTTTAACTGAGAACTATAATATAGAATATATTTGAATTTAAACTTGCCCACATTTCAGGTTAGCTCCGATTTCGTGATGATTAAACTGACACTGTACCAAAAGACTATCCTGTCTCAGTAGAAGTCGACTGTTTAGGTCTGAGTGTTTTACTTCCCTTCACTGTACCTAAATTACACCAGACATTACATTTCTCTACCACTTTATCATAATCCCTGGAAAGATGTCTCACCTTGTAGCATGAAATCAACAACCAGAACATGTCAGAGGCATTGAGGATATTGCAGTTCTACTGCTTAGAGAGCACCTTCCTGATGACTAGCGCTCTGTATACTTCTAATGGGTGAAGTGAATCTGATCTGGAATGTGAAGCTAACTGAAATGAGATAAGATAGCTTTTCAAAAAACAGTAGATCTAGCTTGATATCATAGTACACCCCTCAGGCTACATACAAGTTTCAGCACTGAGGCAGGCATCAACAGCCATTAGTGTACAACCGCACGCCAACAGTTTTAAATGTCATTTAGACAGCCAACCAGTTTTTTGTCATTTAGCAGACACTCTTATCCAGAAGAACTTACAGTTATGAGTGCGCATACATTTATTTTTCATTACTGGCAACCGTGGGTAATCGAACCACTAACCCGGGCATTGCACAAAACCATTTCCTCTACCAACTGAGCTACATCCCTGGCCAGCAATTACCTCCTCTCCCGTAACCCTGGGCCATTGGGCCACCACCCCATGGGTCTCTCCAGTTCGCGGCCAGGCTAGCGACAGAGCCTGGATTTCGAAAACCATGATCTCTAGTGGCCACAGCTATAGCACTGCGATGCAGTGCCTGAGACCACTGCCGCCACTCGGGAGGGCTACGTTTACTCCAAACGCTGTACAAGGTGACCTAAAACAGTTTCCGTTGCCAAACGTTTTTGCCTACGGTGGGTTTGAGGAAGTGTTAAGTTGTTGTTAGTCTTTTTCCGACAGTATTTTATTTGTTTCATCTTTCTCAACACATAACCTTCCTGAGTGAAAAGCATTACAGTAGATTAGAAAGAGAAAATGTTGTTGCTTGTTGTGTTTTAAGCCTAGTATTGAGAAGACAGTCTATAGGACCTATGATACAGTACACTCTTAGAAAAAAGAGTTCCAAAAAGGTCCTCTGGGCTGTCCCCACAGGAGAACGCGCTTTTGGTTCCCAGGTACAACCCTTCTGGCTTCCATGTAGACCCCGTCTGTGGGAAAGGATTCTTCATGGCAACCCAAAAGGGTTCTACCTAGTACCAAAAAGTGTTCTACAAAGGGTTCTCCTATGGCCACACCAAATAACCCTTTTACAGATTCTAGATAGTGTAGGAGCGATCACCCTGCGGGCACACAGATAGGAAAACAAGAAACGAATTCACATTACGCATCTAATTTATAAGTGAAAAACATGTTAAGGAGTAGTCGGCCTAGTTATAACACTATAACAATATCATCCAAACTATATGAATACAACGTAAACAATATCATCACTATATGAAGCTACACATCACCAATATCATCAACTATATTAATACACATACACAATCTCATCAACTATATTAATACACATAAAAAATATCATCAACAATCTTAATATCATAAAATATCAAACTATATAATACACATAACATATCATCAACTAATTAATACACATAACATATCATCAACTATATAATATCATAACAACTCATCAACTATATTCATATCGTCGCTCTATCATCAACTATATTAAATCTCCAATAAACAAATATCATCAACCATATTAAACAAATAAAATAATCATCCAACTATATCGAATCACATAACAATATCATCAACTATATTAATATCATAACACAATATCATACAACTATCTATAATACACATAAACTATATCATCAAAATATATGAAAACACAAACACTATCATCAAGCTAGATTAATTCATAACAATACCAATCAACTATAGATATTAATACTACATACAATATCATCAAAACTATATTAATATCATAAAAAGATCATCAACTATATTAATACAACATAACAATAGCATCAACTATATTAATCGAACAATAACAATATCATCCAACTATATTAATACACATAACAATATATCACAAAAATAAAATACATATAACTAATATAATCAAAAATATGAAAAACATAACAATATCATCAACTATATTAATATCATAACAATACATCAAACGTATATTAATACAATAAAAAATCATCAACTATATTAACATCATAACAACAAAACATCAACAAATATTAATACACAAAACATAATATAATCAAAATATATTAAACAATAACAATATTCTATCAATAAAATTAATAAACATAACAATATCAAAAACTATAAAGGAAAACAAAACAATATCATTAAAACATTAATATCAATAACAATATAAAAACAATATTAAACACATAATAAAAAATCATCAACGATATGAATACACATAACATACACCATCAAAATATATTAATACAACATAACAATATCATCCAACTATATAATAAACAAAACAAAACATAATCAACTATGAATACTATCATGAAAAAATCATTCAAAAATATTATACACATAAAATAAATCAAAATATATTAATACAACAAACTATATCAAATAAAACAATGAAAACATAAAAATCATCAATATATTAACATATCATAACAATATCAAAAAACTATAGAAATACACATAATCAAATAATCAACTATATTAATATCATAACAATAATTATCACCTATACTTAATACAAAGATACATATCAACTAAAAAATTAATAACATAACAATATCATCAAATATATTAATAAAAATAACAAAATCATCAACAATATAAATCACACATAAATCTATAATCATAGCCAAAAATGAATATACATAATAATATCATATAACTAATTAATCTCATAACAAAATCAAAAACTATATTAATACACATAACAATAAATAAAAAACTATAATATTAAATACTAATAAAATATCATCACCGAAATTAATAATATAAAATATCATCAACTATATTAAGGACACATAACAATATAATCAAATATTAAAAAACAATAACAAAATCATCAAAAATATAAATACACAAAACAATAAACATCAAAAATATAAATACACATAACAATATCTATCAACTATATTAATAAAATAAAAATATCATACAATATATGAATATTCACATAACAATATCATTAAATATAATAATACACAAAAACTAATATCAAAGTAACTCAATTAATACACAGAAACAATATCATCAACTAGTATAATACACATAACAATACTCATCAACTATATAATTCTACAAAACTATATCATCAATATATTAATACAATAAAACAATATCAACAAAATAATAAAATAAAAATAATATCATAAACTATAGTGAAACACAAACAATATCATCAACTTATAATCTCATCAACAATACATCAACATATTAATACACATAAACAATATAACACAATAATATCATAACAATATCAATCAACTATATTAATACACATAAACATAATAACATCAACTATTAATACACATAACAATATCATCAACTATATAAATACAATATTCAATATCACAAACTATATTAATACACATAAAAATATCATCAACTATATGAATACACCTAACAATATCATCAGATATACTTAAATATCATAACAATATCATAAACATATATAATACAGCATAAAGAAAACATAAACAACACAAAAAAAACAAAAAAATCAATAACTATATTATCAAGAGCATAACAAGGCGGCATGCAAATCATAATATTAAAAGCACATAACCAATATCATCAACCTATAAGTATAATAAATATAACAATATATCCCACTATAATAATAATACATACACAATAAAAACAACCATATTAAAACACCCATAACATTCATACAACTATATAATACACATATACAATATCATCAACTATTAATTAATACACATAACAAGATCTCAATCCAACTATATTAATACACATAACAATCTCATCACTAGAATTAATACACATAACTATAATCATCAACTATATATAATACACATACAATATCATAAACTATATTAATACACATAACTATATCATCAACTATATGAATACCACATAACAATATCATCAACCTATATTAGATATCATAACAATATCATCAACTATATTAATAAACCCATACAAATATCATCAACTATAATTAATACACATACCAATATCATCAACTATATTAATACACATAACAATATCATCAAATACTATATTACAGTTTTTCTCTCCATGCGTTGTCTCATTTCTTGAAAACAGGGAAATTTACATTCTCAAAACTCTATAGATCATTTGGCAAAACAGTCGTACAGTTCAGCACACACACTATAGCTCACTTGCAAAGCTCATCTTCTCTTCCTAAAAACCTGTTCACGTCATGCTTCAAAACTAAATTCCTTTCCCATATAAGGAGTCAGTGCACGAAATGGCAAAGATCATCTCTCATTGCTTTGGCTCATTTCTCCTATTGTGTGAAACAGACCGGAAGACGTTCTCAACCACTCTTGTGCTTTAGGAGCCAAAATAACGTGGAATGGTTCGGCACAACACCATGGTTCACCGCCAAAAGCTCATCACCCTCTCCCAAAAACATTCACAGCATGTGTCAAAACTAATTTCCTTCTCATTTAAACCAGTCAGTGCGCCCCAAAATGCTTCGTCCCTTTGGCATTGTGTAAGCAACTGCAAAGTCAAAAATGTTTAGTATGTTTTGTCACTATGGCAGGAGCCACTGAAATATCCCTCATGTCCCACCTTTCCCAGTTCTTAGCCCAGTCCTTCATTGAAACAATGGGTTTACTGTACTGTTTTTTGTCGCTAGCTAAACAGAATACAAGTGTGTATCAAACTGAAAAAATAAAATAGGATTTTAGGGTAAGAGTAGGCCTCCAAAGGTTTGACATCACACATTGCACTCTACTATGCAAGGAAATTGCGAACCATGATATTCACACACATACTAAGTAACCTTCCATACATCAGAGTAAAAAGAACATGTAATACAGCATAATATACTGTAATATAACACACACAACAAAAACAAATGAAACTTATATGTCAGACTACAGTGCTGTAAATAAAGCAGGAGTTTCACAACTAACTAGTCTTTCACTGGTCTGGTCGCTGTCCACCCTTCCTCCTGCCATCCACACGCATCTGCTGTACTGTCTGGCCACAGATTCTCGTCCACATCAACAGCGTATATCTCCACTTGCGATGCAACGCGAGAAGAAAACGGAGTTGCATGTCGCAACCAATCCCGCTACACTGATATGCTGTAATATCCTCACACGCAAGCGGTCCATTGCATGGAGGCAGGGACCTCTGATCTTGGAGCCCGATGCTCATACACTCTCAACCTACAAGCGGAGAAATACTCGCTCAATAGGATTGAGGAAAGGAGAGTAAGTGGGTTAAGGAACACCTGAACCATCCTTGGATGAGTAGTGAACCAAGGGCCCTGATGAGCGGGCCACGGTGGAAATTTCACAGTGTCCTATACAATGACATGATTGTGGTAGCCTGAGCCGCTACGAGACCGCTCTCATTTTTCAGGGGATCAAATCAAACATGAAGGCGGTCCAGAAAGATGATGAGCTTTGAGTGTATTGTATGGGGCCCAAGACTGGGATGTGAGTGGCCACACCATTCTCCCGATATGGCACACAACATAGTTTATATTGCCCCCTCGCTGGCCTGGGACATCCACCATGGCCCGCGTGTCCAGATAATATTACAGGGGCCACGGTCTTCGGCCCTTGGGCCAGGTTGAAAGCAAGCTTCATCCACAAACACGAGGATGTGATGGGTCTCGTTTCATTTCGAAATGCCATTAATTCTCCTACAAATGAGCCCCCCGGGGGTTTACAAAAACGAAAGCACACACCTCAAATCAGGTCATACAGAAGAGTCATACACTTACAGTTCACAGACAATTACATAGGAATGTTCTATGTTTCTCCCACAAGTTCAAGTATACTTACTGCCACTACTCCAGTGGTTCCAAAACTGGGGTACATGTACCCCTATGCAGAGGTACTACAGGGGGGTATTTGACCAGAAAGGGAGGTGGGAAGGGAACGGAATCAATCAATGACTAGACTTCTAGAAATGTTAGCAGTACAACCCACAGTATTAGATAGATTTACATGGGAGGTACTAATTGCAAGCTCTTTGACTCCCCTTTCTTAGTGTATGTTATAATTCTTCAAAATAAGGATTATAATGATAATTGCAGTCATACAGTAAGCTGCAGTTTTTAGGCGAAATGTTGAAGGTCAGATAAATCAAAAAAAAAAAAAAAAAATACTTCATACCTGGATTTACCTGGCTACACAAATCATGTTAAGTGTGTACTCTGACGCCCAAACAAAGTTGGGAACCACCTTGTCTTAATTGTAAAAATGTTAGAATGATGGGACAACCAGTACACGGACTAACATGTACATACTGGCTAACCGCAGCTCTTCACCTCCCTATCAGAGGTTCCTCTCAAATGGTACCCTGTAACTTGGCTTCATTGTCATCTGATGCTTCTTCAATATCCGGTCTTAGTGTGGAGAGTGCTGATAGAGTTTGACATTTGGAATTATGGCACTTGTCATGTAGCCAGATGCAGCGCGGATCTGTCTCAATGTGATGGCGAGTATTTGCCATCACCATGTTACAGGATCTCTTGTTCTTGTGTTGTTCATTGGAAGTGTTTTCCTCTGGCCACCTGTGCAAGGTTTGTCGTCCAATCCTAGCTATAGAAGTCAAAGGACAACACTACATTAGTGATGTATACCTGATGTATTCCTTACAGAATGAGTTACCTATGTAATTGTATCTGTTGTTTTTACTTACAGTAAACTTTACCACAATTCTAATGCATCACTGCCACAGTGACTCGGAATACTACTGTCAAAACTGTAATCATCAATACTGTAGAAAATAAAAAACTATTCCATAGTTTTATTGTCTCCATGTTTTTCTTGTCATTTTTAGTATCATAACATCCCATTGAGGTAAGATATTACTGTAGGCCTATCACACAACACACACTAACTGATATAGGTAATATATGTACAATAAATATATTCTCTTGCTCCCTAATGGCACAGTGTACTTCATAATATACAACATATAATTCCATTCATTGACTGACTACATAATAACCTGTTTTCCCTGCGAAAGGTTTGCGATGAATGGAGGAGACTGTTGAGCGAGGCAACATGAGGATGCACTCGGCGGGACGACTGCCTCCGCCATTGTTGAGGCCATGGTTGATGACATTGGTCTATAAATTGTGGCCCGACTTTTCATTCCGGGACAGCATGGTGTCTTCATGCTCCTCCAGGCCTATTCCCCCTATTCCACCCACCACGCACACTTACTACTCTCCTCCCTCCTCTTCTTCTTCGTCTTCCTCGAGCAGCAGTTGCCCTTGTTTCATTTACTGGCCAGGTGCGCCTACGATCGTTCAGAAATTGTCACTGGTCCCTGCATGGTCAAGCTCTTTACATACATGGTTCGCTAGCATTCACAGTCATGGAGAGCACTACTGTCAGGTAAACTAAACATACTGTTTGATTGCGTCATCTGAGATGTGTGAAAACTCCTCCATGCGTTAGTCAAGTTCTATCTAGTTTCACCTGACTGTCATAATTGCTGTAATAAAATTTATCAAATGTTTCCGAAGGGATTTCATATATGTTGTTCATGGTATTAATGTTCTTGACTAATTGTGACAATTGAACAGACTATTGTGCAGTGATGACTTATACAATGAAATGACGCTGCACACGTTTTGGAAGCGAACAACAGATAGACTGAGAATCACAACATCAAGTTTTAGATCAACAAGATCTATTCACTGTGGTAATTGTGATAATGTAGGCTACCTGTACTTAATCATTTGCAAAGATGTACTGAGACATTGAGACATGTACTTAACAGTTGCAAGTTGGTATGAAATGAATGAGAAAATTCAATTCTGTTGTGAACAATTGCCCAAGTGGTTTTGGAAGGTTTTGTCCATGTAGTTTTTGAGAATGTTAATTTCTGTTTCAGAAATTAGTAGCCGAAACCAATGGAGAAAACTGTAATATAAGAGTACATTACGAATAAGTAATAAACCCCTGCAGTCATAACTATCCTACATACCTGGGTGTTTCTGGATAGAGGGTTGATATAAAAGTCAATATAATCAGCAATACAAGAAAGATTTCTTGAGATACAAGCACTTACTATTGGTCAGCAGGGTAGTAACCGCCAAACCGTTCTCAGGAGATATGTGGTATTTTAGGCAGTAAGTAAAAACTGCCTTAGGCCTGCCTCGAATCATGAGTGGCGCAGTGGCTCTAGGCAGCTGCATCGCCAGTGCTAACTGTTGCCACTAGATCTGGTTAGGAATACCAGGCTCTTGTCGCAGCGGCCGCGACTACCGGGAGACTCATGGGCGGCGCACATTGGCACAGTGGTCGTCCAGGGTAGGGGACGGGAATGGAGGCAGGGATGTAGCTCAGTGGATAGAGAGCATGGCGTTTGCAACGCCAGGTGTGTGGGTTTCGATTCACGTTACTCGGGACAGTATTCCCCCCCCCCCCCCCAAAAATGTATCACATAACTGTAAGTCGCTCTGATAAGAGCGTCTGCTAAATGACTAAAATGTACAATGTAAATGTAGTGATGATGCGGCCGAGCTCCAGTTAGGCATCCGTGTGCAGAGCCTACCCACCCCCTTCCACAAGCACGCCAGGATAATGGCTCACAAAGCCCCCTCCACCTCCAACTGTTTCCTGACTATGCTTTGGAACAGATGTGCAAGCCAGATTAGCCGTAGAACCGCTACCGTAGCCGCAGTTTTTCTAGTCCAAAAACCTTCGTATTTAATAGCAAACTGGTTCATAAGAGAGAGTGGGCTGTAATAGCTCGCTTACCTGAAGATGCTGCATTGCTGAAAGTTCTGCGTGTGTGGGGTCCATTCTTATTGGGAGATGGCTAAAACTAGTCTGTATTATGCCACTGATTCATATTGATACCAGTTCCATTCATTGGCTGTAAAAGTGGGTATAAAACAGAAAAGGCATATAACTGTAGATATGTGGTCCCTTTACTTGAGTGTGTTTCAGCAGGGTGAGGTCAGAGAGATGTCTTCCAAGTCTGTCTTTTTTCTGAGACTCATAAAATCCTTTCACAAATCTGATGGGATGAATGATTCAACCCCATTAAAAATGACCATAAAGTCTATAAGCACGCTTTAAGTTAAGATGTTCACAGATCGTTCATGGCAAAGCAGTTCAATTAATGAATATTAATTGATTGATTCTTAAATAATATGACTTATAAATCACGAGCCTCATCTTGAGGAGTCCACCTCGGACACGAAAGAAAAACGAACACATACAGTTGTAAGTCTAGTTACAGGCAGGTGGTTTTACTGCCATCTAGTGGAAAGATTACAATAAAACCACTTTTATTATCAGGATGGGGAGACCGCTGAGCTGAACGTAAAGACGCAGGGAAAGGGAGCATCTCTTTAATCAAATCCTCCTTCAGAAGTCCCCATGCAGGTAACAACATTGTGATTTCTATATAGTGCTGTATCTGAAGAGCATATTTCTGCAGTTTCGATGACACTTACCTTTATCAAATAACTCTCAAACATTCAAGAGGTGAAGCTCTATTTCAAATAATCACTATTTTTCAACAATATCTGTGCTGTCAACGTATTTACCAACATGACCATCCAGCGGCAGCATTGCTATGGCAAACTAAGCAGGAAAACTAGTAGACATCATCCCAGTTAAACATGCTGTTCTGTCATCAGTGGATGAATGGCCAATAGAAAACCAGATAGAAACTGATAATGGTGCATGTGACTTCTGTTTTGGTTAGCAGCGGATGTCGAAACCAACTTGCTCAATGTACTTCTCCATATCTGGGGGACAGATGAACCAGGCCAGCAGGTGAGTGACTGTTTGGACTGGGATTTTGGAGACACGTGGAGCCTTACATGGGCCAAGGCAGACTTGTGACCATAGACAGCGCTCTTCACACAATCAATTTCCTGTCAGACAAGTTGATTGCAAAGAAGAAGCTGCCCCTCTCTGAGCAAAACAACATATCTGCGGAGATTGGTAAAGCGACACTCACGGTGTGAGGGAGAGTGATAGCCACACACTCACGTCGCGCTGTGATGAAGAGTGGTAAAGCAAACACTCACGGTGTGATGAGAGAGAGTGTTCAAGCAACACACCGACTCACGTGTGTGATGGAGCGTGGTAAAGCACACTCACGGTGATGATGGAGAGTGAGTTAAAGCAAACCACTCACGGTGTGGATGGAGCGTGGTAAAGGCAACACTCACGGTGTGTGATGGAGAGTGTAAAGCAACACTCACCCAGTTTGATGGAGGAGTGGTAAGCAAACATCTCACGGTGTGATGGAGAGTGTAAAGCAACAACTCACGGCTTCTGTGATGGAGAGTGGTTAAGAGCAACACTCACGGTGTGATGGAGAGTGGTAGGCAAACACTCACGGTGTGATGGGTAGCGTGGTAAAGCAACACTCACGTGTGATGGAGAGTTGGTAAAGCAACACTTCACAGTGTGATGGAGAGTGGTTAAAGCAACACCTCACGGTGTGATGAGAGTGTTGTTGTAAAAGCAACACTCACGGTGTGAATGAAAGGTGGTAAAGCAACACTCACGGTGGTGATGTAGAGTGGTAAAGCAACACTCACGGTGTGATGGAGAGTGGTAAAGCCGACACTCACGGTGTGATGGAGAGTGGTAAAGCAACCACTTCACGGTGTGATGGAGAGTGGGTAAAAGCAACCACTCACGGTCTCATGTGATGGAGAGGTGGTTAAAAAGCAACACTCACGGTGTGATGGAGAAGTGGTAAAGGCAACACTCACGGTGTTTCAGATGTTAATAAAATAATGTGTTAGCTTCCTCAGCAACCATCACACTCCCACTGTTGCCACCGGCGGTGACGCAGAAGCAGAAACCGGAGACAGTGACAGACGTACGATCACACAAAGGTAGATACAGTATCTCTACCATATACAGATAGCCTTCCCATCATCGCCAAACACCAAATAGGATCCCCTTTTATTATATTACATTCATATATCTACTATTAGTATTATCATGCTATATAATATATAACATGTCCTATTATATTTATTTTATGTTAAAGCTTGGTGTGGGATGCTAGACAAGATGTCCAGACTGTACTCTGTAAAAGGGGGTACTCTCCTCTGGCCTGTGGACTGTACTCTGTAAAAAGGGGTAGTACTCTACTCTAGGCCTGTGGACTGTACTCTCGTAAAAGGGGTAACTCCTCCTCTGGCCTCGTTGACTGTACTCTGTAAAAGGCGGTTACTCCCTCCTCTGGCCTGTTGACTGTACTCTGTAACAGGGGTACTCTTCCCTCTGCCTGTTGACTGTACTCTGTAAAAGGGGGTACTCCTCCTCTGCCTGTTGACTGTACTCTGTAAAGGGGGTGACTCTCATCTGGGCCTGTCTGACTGTAATCTGTAAAAGGGGGTACTCTCCTCTGGCATGTTGACTGTAACTCTGTAAAAGGGGGTACTCTCCTACTGGACTGTTGACTGTACTCTCTTGTAAAAGGGGGTACTCTCCTCTGGCATGTTGACTGACTCTGTAAAAGGGGGTTACTCTCCTCTGGCCTGTTGACTTGTAACTCTGTAAAAGGGGGTACTCTCCTCTGGCCTGTTGACTGTACTCTGTAAATGGGAGTATTCTCCTCTGCCGTTGAGGTGTTCGATACATGTGGCTCGACATGACTGCTATCATCAACACGTGTTGTACAAGCAATGCCTTGACAGAACATGTCAGCAGGAGACATTTCATCATGGATCTGGCATGTGAGCTTGGTGAGAAACACAATTGAATGCAGAGAAAGAAGCTACAGTCACCAAGCAGGCCGCCAAGTCAGCAGGTCATGCTCTCCTCTTCCCCAAGGAACCACAGCTCCCACTGGGGAAAAATAACACAATGTCAATAACAACAGGTCGTGTTCTCCCTCTTACCCAAGCACCACAGCTCCCACTGGGGAAATAAATACACAATGTCAAGACCAGCAGGAGGTCCTCCTCTCCCTCTTCCCCACGAACCAACCGCTCCACTTGAGGAAAAAGACACAATGTCCAAGACAGCCAGGTCCTGACTCTCACTCTTCCCCAAGAACCACAGCTCCCACTGGGGAAAAAGGTAGACACACTGTCAAGACAGCAGGTGAACACCGAACAAGGCCCATGAAAACTGTGTGCAAAGGGAAAACGATTGATTTGTGTGTGGACCTGAAGCATTAAAGAGAAGACTGTGATTGGTTCATGTGTAAAGGCGCGGTAGCAGTGTCTGATACACTCAACACATTATTGGTTTTTAAACATCTGGTCATCAATATATTTCCACAAATATTTTATTTATGCAATACTCCTTCTACAATTGTTCTCGCACTGGTGCTTTGTTTGTAGTAATACAGCAATATAATTTCACCTGAACACCTGGCTGGTTTTATTATATTTATCATACTTTTTTTCATTTGTACTTTGTCAAAATAAACTGTAAATGGACTTTATTAACTCTATACTTAATTAAATCTACAAATACAGTGATTAAGATGGTTTACACTGTAATGTTTTTTATTGTAGGGAAACAACGAAATAGGCTATAGGCAGATGTTTATTTTTTACTTTGTAGATATTAACTATTGTTGTTATTTTATTGATATATTGCCACTAATATTTATTCGAACAACTAATGCATTTACAATATATGATGCACGATTATCACAGCAGTTATTTAAACAAACCATGTTTGCACACCTTGCACCTTGCCTGGTTGATATGCATCTGATGGCATATGCTAAAGTAGACGGCCTGGTAACTTTCTCTAAGAGGGTTCTTATATGCTGAAAGAACAGGCGGGTTTCTAGTGTTAAGGACTGTAAGATGGGTGTTGCTCATTCATTCATGAACCGGCTCCAGTACTTTGTTCTTGACTAAGCCTCCACAGTCAGTCAGCCTTGACTTCTGGTCGTGATAGCATAAGGTACAGTCCTTGCTATCAGAAACGTTGGTTTTGGGCTGTCTAGGCTTACTGCTAGCTTCCCTGCAACTGTCGCTCCATACTAAACCCAGCTGTCCCATTAAAAGACTGTCTCATGTTTCTTTAAGATAGCAGGTAGGTCCTGTGGTCTCCATGGTTCAATTTTATGCACTGATCGGCGCAGTCCCAGTGTGATTTTCTCCAACTATTGAACATCCCAGTAGTGATGCATAGTCTCCTTGTTTTATACAAATAGAGTGGCAGCTTTTCAGTTTGTCTGTTACACCTGAACTGTGACGATCAGTGCATGCCTCTCACAGCGACCGAAGATTCACCTGTGTAAGCTTTTAGCAACGAGGTGCGCTGGTTGAAGTTGGAAGTAGTTTCAGTGTCTTTTTTCTGACACAAGAGTATACAGCTGCCCCTGTGTCATATCTCTCATTACACACCGGCTGTCCTATAGCAAGGGGGAGACATAGTAGCCGTGCATGACCGCCAGGAAAAAGTCAGATTTATCATCAGTGTGACTTCCTGTCTGATGGCGTCACTCACCTCAGTGTTCTCTTACTCAACCAGTACGAATGAACATGTCTATGTTGTCTTTCGTTGGAATGTTGTTTCCTTGTTTCCCTGTTCTCTCTGCGTTTTCTATGTTCTCTTTTGTGTTTCCTGAGACTTGTTCGCTAGTTGCCCTTTTTACCACAGACCCGGGACAATCCATGTCCTTAACCAACCAGCATGTAGACCGTCTGATGTCACACCTTGCCCACAGTGGAAGCATGTGCGCTTGATTTCCGTGTATCTGATTTTCAGTTGAAACTCTGTGATCAACTTTTCATTTATGTGAAAGGAACACAGACAAGAACAAATAGTCAGCAGGAATGGTTATTATCAGGCTAGAGAACACACTACTGTTAAAATATATATCAGAACAAATAGCAGCAGGAATGGTTATACAGCTAGAGACACATACTGTTAAAATATATATCAGAACAAAATAGCAGCAGGAATTGTTATACAGCTAGAGGACACCAATACTGTTTAACATATATATCAGAACACAATAGCAGCAGGAATGGGTATACAGCTAGAGGACACAGTACTGGTTAAATATATATCAGAACAAATAGCAGCAGGGATGGTTATACAGCTAGAGACACAATACTGTGGAAAATATATATCAGATAAAATTGAGTTTGAAGTTTGAGTTTATTTTATTTTGTACAGGACAGTGCACCATTAATCAACGTGTTCAGTAAAAGTGCCGGTTTTTAAAAGCCAGCCGGCGAATTTTCAACCGCAGTCCCTGGGCATGTTTTATTAAAACACATTACGAATATAGACAAATAACAACATAGAACAAGACATAGGCATACAGACATAGCAACATAAGGAACAAGCAAAGACGTAGCATACAAACCGAGCAACATAGAACAAAAAAGCAGCGCAAGACAAAATTTCATAAAGCAAGCACAGTGTTTCCCCACACTCACAAGTTACGAGGACAACAGACATGGAAAGAGTTGCAACACACAGCTAGGGACCATGTTCACAAATCTGATTGGACCTTTAAGCCATGTCTTCAAGCATTTTGTGAAAGTGTTGATATGTGGTGCAGTTATGTGTGTCTGATGGCAGTGTATTCCAGGACATGGGATAGCTACTCAAGAGAAAAGCGGATTACTAAAGTTTTTTTTTTTTTTGTTGTTTTTTTTTTGTTTTTTTTTCTTAAGGTGAACTACACAGCTCACCTCTCATGGCAGAACACCTTGTTGGATCTTGCTGCCATATGTTTGGGTTTTCTGCTTAACAAAAATTATCTGATGTGAGGGGGAGCAAGCCATTTAGGATCTATGAATACAAGACATGCAATCGGTGTATTGCACAAGATTTTTCCCAAACTCAGGAGCTCATGCTTTCTAACGGATTGTGACAGTGATGATGGCTTATTGGGCTTCCTATCAGCAAGCACTTGAGAAGCCTGTTTGTAGACAGGATGAATATGTCTTACTGTTTGTAGCAGCAAGCTTGGGCCCAACTAGTCAGGCAGTATGTTAAGTGGGGGAGTTATCATACATTTTAAGTACAGTTTTGCTACCTCTGTAGTCAACACAATTCCGTATTAAATCGGAAAATTAGATAGGTTGAGTTTTGTTATTTGAATTAAAACCTTTTTCACATGCTTTTTAAAAGAGAGGTTGGAATCAAGTATGATGCCAATGTACTTAAAAATCAGATACCTCACTGGAGCTTTCTCCCCTGACACAGAGGACTTCTGGCTCAGTAGCATCTGTTTGACACTCTTGTGCAAGAGACATGCCACTGTTTTTTTTTCACATTGAGATGCAAAACACGAGTCACTGAGCCACACTTGTATAACCTGGACCATTAACAGTAGTGAGTTCTTGTGTCAGCTTGTTGTTTGCCTCTTTGAATGCACATTATATCAACTGTATCATCTGCATACCTTTGAACACCAGACCCAGTAAACAGGACAGAAAGGCAGAATCATAATGTACAGGCTGAAACAGGAGGTGGCACCCAGTAGTTGACCCTTGGGCCAGAACACCCACATCATAGTCTAAGAGTGGGCGACAGCTCATTGGCTCACTCTGACACACTGAGTTCTTCCTTAAAGGTATGGATTTCATCTATCTCAAAGGCATCGGGGGAAAAGTTGAACTTGGGACAAATTTTGTGATAGAGAATCTCATGGTAAACAGATCAAAAAGCCTCCCTTAGGTCCAGAAAACAACAGCCCCAACAACGACCCCTTTGTCCATCTTGGACTTACATTCATTTTCCAGAAAAAAGCAGTTGGCATAGTCTGTGGAGTGTTTCGCTCTGAAGCCAACTGCAATGGAATGTAATGTGAAGGGGCTTGTTGTTGAGGGTGGGCAATCAGTGTTCTGCTACCACACTTTTCAACAACCTTTGGACACCACAGGTAGTATACTAATGGGCCTGTAGTTACTCACGTCAGCAGTGTCCGCCTGGATTTAAAGATGGCCGTTAGTATGGTCCGACTTCCATAACAATAGCTAGCAGGAATGGTTTTATGTTCATATAGATAAACAATCCTGTTAAAAATATAGAGCAGTATATTATGGAAAACTAGTGACTGCAGATAAATACCATTATAATAAACCCAACATATACAATCACACACCTCTAGCCATTCAGTCCTGGGGTTCAGGCTTGGTGACAGGTGGTTATGGCTCCGTCCTGGGTTGTTAGGCTGGTGACAGTGGTATGGCTCGTCCTGGGGTTCCAGGCCTGGTGACAGTGGTATGGCTGTCCCCGGGGGTTCAGGCTTGGTGACAGTGGTATGGCTGTCCTGGGGTTCAGGCTTGGTGACAGTGTTATGCTGTCCTGGGATTCAGGCTTGGTGACAGTGGTATGGCTGTCATGGGGTTTCAGGCTTGGTGACAGTGGTATGGGCTGTCCTGGGGTTCAGGCTTGTTGACAGTGGTATGGGCTGTCCTGTGGTTCAGCTTGCTGGTGACAGTGGTATGGCTGTCCTGGGGTTCAGGCTTGGTGACATTGGTAATGGCTGGTCATGGGGGTTCAGGCTTGGTGACAGTATGGGACAGTGGTATGGCTTGTCCTGGGTTCAGCTTTGGTGACAGTGGTATGGATGTCGCTGCGGGTTCAGGCTTGGTGGGCCCATCATCCCCCAACAACTGCACCAGGAAAAAAACCTCCCCAGAAAAAACCCCCTTTTCCCCCCCTTTGGACATGGAATTGTTAAAGTGCTCCATGGCACACATTGCCATTTCCCCCTTGCCCCCTCGTGGCGCAGGGAACTGCATGGGGGGAACACAGTGGAGGGAGAATCTGTCTTCAGGCTGTGTGTGCTAATGAGAGAGGGGGTGGTGGACTATACAGTTTGGTCCTCAGGGTGAACGGTACTGTGGGTCAATGTCTCCAACCTACGTGGTTTCAATTACACCAACGAACCACTAAAACAATTTGGAGAAAGGGAAAGAGCAATCAGATTGCAACTGCAGTAGATATTCATTGATGCAAAAACCATTGCTATATAACCACATTTTGTTTGCGTATGTTAGTTTTTCCCCACTTTATGTTTTAGGTATTGGAAATACATCCAACAGTTGGTGCGGGGGACTGGACTACCAAGGAATGGGATTCTTGCTTCACAAACATATGATATGCCCTGTCTCCCAAATTGTTTTTAGTCGGTTCCAGGTTAAGACCTCTGGGGACTAAAGTCTCTAAAACATACTATAGTCCTTTTTCGCAGTTAAGGACATAGGGGGACTAAAGTCTCTAAAACATACTATAGTCCCTTTTCCAGGTTAAGACCTATGAGGACTAAAGTCTCTAAAACATACGTATAGTCCTCCTTTTCAGGTTAAGACCCTGCTGGGGAAACTAAAAGTCCTCTAAACATACTTATAGTCCTTTTCAGGGTTAAGACCTTCTGGGGACTAAAGTCTCTAAAACATTACTATAGTCCTTTTCCAGGTTAAGACCTCTGGGGACTAAAGTCTCTAAAAAACATACTATAGTCCTTTTCCGGTTTAAGACCTCTGGGTCTAAAGTCTCCTAAAACATAATATAGTCCTTTCCAGGTTAAGACCTCTGGGACTTAAAGTCTCTAACACATACCTAAAGTCTTTCCAGGTTAAGACCTCTGGGGACTAAAAGTCTCTAAACACCTACTATAGTCATTTATCCCAGGTTAAGACCTTCTGGGGACTAAAGTATCTAAAACATACTATAGTCCTTTTTCCAGAGTTAGACCTCTGGTGACCTAAAGTCTCTAAAACATACTATACGTCCTTTTGCAGGTTTAAGACGTCTGGGGACTAAAAGTATCTAAAACATACTATAGTACTTTTCCAGGGTGTAAGGACCTCTAGGGGACTAAAGTCTCTAAAAACCATACTATAGTCTTTTCCAGGTTAAAGACCCTCTGGGGACTAAAGTCTCTTATAGCTAAACTATACTATAGTCCCTTTGTCCAGGTTTAAGACCTCTGGGGGACTAAAGGTATCTAAAACATACTATAGGTCCGTTTCCAGCGTAAGACTTCTGGGACTAAAAGTCTCTAACAACATACTATAGTCCTTTCCAGGTTAAAGACCTCTGGAGGACTAAAAGTCTCTAAAAACAGTACTATAGTCCTTTTCGTCAGGTTAGAGACGTCTGGGGACTAAAGTCCTCTAAAGCATACTTATAGTCCTTTTCCGGTTGAGACCTCTGGGGGACTAAAGTATCTAAAACATTACTATAGTCCTTTTCCCAGGTTAAGACCTCTGTGGGACTTAAGTCTCTAAAACATACTCTACGTCCTTTTTCCAGGTTAAGACCCTCCCTGGGGACTAAAGTATCTAAAACATACTATAGTCCTTTTCCAGGTTAAGACCCTCTGGGGACTAAAGTATCCCTAAAAACATACTATAGGCCTTTTTCCAGGTTAAGACCTCTGGGGACTAAAGTCTCTAAAACATGAACTATAGGTCCTTTTCCAGGTGCAAGACCTCTGTGAGACTAAAGTCGCCTAAAAAAACATTAAATATAGTCCTTTCCAGGTACACGACCTCTGTAGACCTAAAAGTATCTAAAACATACTATAGTCCTTTTCCAGGTTAAGACCTCTGGGGACTAAAGTCTCTAAAACATACTATTAGTCCTTTGTCCAGGTTAGACCTCTCGGGGACTAAAGCTCTAAAAACATACTATAGTCCTTTTTCCAGGTTAAGACCTCTGGGGACTACAGTCTACTCACATACTAATAGTTCCTTTTACAGTTAAAGACCTCTGGGGACTTAAAGTCTCTAAAACATACTATATTCCTTTTCCAGTTAAGACCTCTGGGGGGACGAAGTCTCTAAAAACATACTATAGTCCTTTTCCAGGTTAAGACCTCTGGGGCATAAGTCTCTAAAAAAAACATAACTATAGTCCTTTTCCAGGTTAAGACCTCTGGGGGACTAAAGTCTCTAAAACATACTATAGTCCTTTCCAGGTTAAGACCTCTGGGGACCTAAAAGTCTCTAAAACATACTATAGTCCTTTTCCAGGTTCGACCTCTGGGGACTGTAAAAAAAAAAAACTAAAGTCTCTAACATACTATAGTCCCTTTCCAGGTTTTAAGAACCTCGAGGGGACTAAAGTCTCTAAACATACTATAGTCCTTGTCCCAGGTTACGGACCTCTGGAGGACCAAAGTCTCTAAAAACATACTATGAGTCCTTTTCCAGGTTAAGGACCTCTGGGACTAAAGTCTCTAAAAACATACTATAGTCCTTTTTCAGGTAAGACCTCTGGGGGACTAAAGTAATCTAAAACATTACTATAGTCCTTTTCCAGGTTAGGACGTACTTCTGCGCACTAAATGTTCTCTAAAAAACTATCCTATATTCCTTTGCCAGGTTAAAGACCTCTGGGGACTAAAGTCTTCTAAAACTATACTATAGTCCTTTCCAGGTTAAGACCTCTGGGGACTAATAGTCCTCATAAAACATAATATAGTTCCTTTTCCAGGTTAAGACTCTGTAGACTAAAGTATCTAAAACATACTATAGTACTTTTTCCAGGTTAAAGACCTCCGGGGACTAAAGTCTCTAAACCTACTATAGTCCTTTTCCAGGGTAAGACCTCTGGGGAATTAAAGGTCTCTAAAACATACTATAGTCCTTTTCCAGGTAAGACCTCTGGGGACCAAAGTCTCTAAAAAACATAACTATAGTCCGTTTCCAGGTTAAGACCTCTGGGGACTCAAGTCTCTAAAAACATTACTATAGTCATTTTCCCCGGTTAAGACCTCTGGGGACTAAAGTCTCTAAAACATACTATCTAGTCCTTTTCCAACCCCACCCCACACAAAAACCACCAACCTGTTAAGACCTCTGGGGACTAAAGTCTCTAAAAACATACTATAGTCTTTTCCAGGTTAAGACCCTAGGGACTCAAGTCTCTAAACTATACTATTATCCTTTTCCAGGTTAAGAGACCTCTGGGGACTATACGTCTCTAAAACATACTATAGTCCCTTTTCCAGGTTAAGGACCTCTGTAGAACTAAAGTATCTAAAACATACTATAGTCCTTTTCCAGGTTAAGACCTCTGGGGACTAAGTCCTCTAAAACATACATATAGTACCCCCCTTTTCAGTTAAAGACCTCTGGAGGACTAAAGTCTCAAAACATACTGATCGTCCTTTTCCAGGTTAAGAACTTCTGGGACTAAAAGTCTCTAAAAAGACATACTATAGTCCTTTTCCAGGTTAAGACCTCTGGGGACTAAAGTCTCTAAAACATACTCTATAGTCCTTTTCCTCCAGGTTAAGACCATCTGGGGACTAAAGTCTTCTAAAACTATAACGATAGTCCCTTTTCCAGGTTAAGACCTCTAGGGACTAAAGTCTCTAAAACATAATATAGGTCCTTCTCCAGGTTACGACCTCTGGGGACTAAAGTCTCTAAAACATACTATAGGCCTTTCCAGGTTAAGACCTCTTGGGGACTAAAGTCTCTAAAACATACTATAGTCCTTTTTCCAGGTTAAGACCTCTGGGGACTTAAAAGTCTCGAAACACATAACTATAGTCCCTTTCCAGTTAAAGACCTTCTGGGGACTAAAAGTCCTCTAAAACACTACTATAGTCCCTTTTCCAGGTTAGACACCTGGGGTACTAAAGTCTCTAAAACATACTTATAGTCCTTTTCCAAGGTTAAGACCTCTGGGGACTAAACGTTCCTCTAAAACATACTATAGTCCTTTTCCAGGTTAAGACCTTCTGGTGACTAAAGTACTCTAAAACATACTATAGTCCTGTTTTCCAGGTTGAAGACCTCTGGGGAACCAAAAGTCCTCTAACAACATACTCTAGTTCCTTTTCCCCAGGTTAAGAACCTCTGGGGTACTAAAGTCCTCTAAAGACAATTACTATAGTCCTTTTCCAGGTTAAGACCTCTGGGGACTAAAAGTCTCTAAAACATTACTATAGTTCCTTTTCCAGGTTAAGACCTCTGGGGACCAACGTCTCTAAAACATACTATAGTCTTTTTCCAGGTTAAGACCTCTGGGGACTAAAGTCTCTAACACATAACTATAGTTCCTTTTCGCAGGTTAGACCTCTGGGGACTGAAGTCTCCTAAACATACTATAGTCCTTTTACAGGTTAAAAGACATATGGAGGGACTAAGTCTCCGTAAAAAAACATACTATAGTCCCTTTTTCCAGTTAAGACCTCTGGGGACTAAAGTCTCTAAAACATACTATAGTCCTTTTCCAGGTTAAGACCTCTGGGGAACCAAAGTCTCCTACAAACATGTACTATAGTCCTCTTTCCAGGTTTAAGACCTTCTTGGGGACTAAAAGTATCTAAAACCATAACTCTAGTCCGGTGTTCCAGGTTCAGACCTCTGGGGACTAAAGTATCTAAAACAATACTATAGTCCTTTCCAGGTTAAAGACTCTGGGGGACTAAAGTCTGCTAAAAACATACTCTAGTCCTTGTCCAGGTTTAGGACCTCTGGGGACTAGTGTCTCTAAACACCTATATCCTCCTTCCAGGTTAAGACGCTGGGGACTAAAGTCTCTAAAACATACTATAGTCGCTTTTCCAGGTTAAGAACCCTCTGGGGACTAAAGTCTCTAATAGAAAAGCATGAGCTTGGCGCACAACCCTCCCAGAGAAACATTATTTAGTGTAGTAGAGTGCTGACTAACGGAGAATGAACTGGAAGACTATAAAATATAATATTAAAGAGGTCTCACACTCTGTATATCAACTGATGTCATGCGATGATTGAACCAGGTCTGTGGGGGAGACAACAGTTTCAATTAGTGCAACCATGACAATATAGAAGGAGTGTGTCAACTGTGGGACCTTTATATAGACAGGTGCCTTTCCAACTCATAGTCCACTCCGTCTGAATTACACAGGTGGACTCCAATCAAGTTGATAGAAACATCTCAAGGGATTGATCAATGGAACATGATGCAACCTGGGTCAATTATAGTGTCTCATAACAAGTGGTCCTGATACTTATGTACATACGTTTTTTTTTTTTTTCATTTTGAATTTTATGTACATTTTGCAAACATTTTCTATAAACCATGTGTTTCGCTTTGTTATTATGGGTTATTGTGTGTAGATTGATGAGTACAGTATTTGATTTATTCCATTTTATCATAAGGCCGTAAACGTAACAACATGTGTAAAAGTCCCAAGGGTCACCTTTTTTTCACATGTTTAAATGTCAATAATAATATTAATAATAAACATAATGTGTCACTGTTTGTTAATGGTAGTTAGACAGTGCAGCAACACAAGGCCATGTTTTCCATGTCGCTAACATATTTAGACAGTGCAGCAAACACAAGGCCATGTCCCGATGGACTAAACATATTTTAGACAGTCACAGCACCCACGGGCCATGTCCCATGTCTCTAACAAATTTAGACAGTTGCCGGCCAACACAAGGCACATGTCCGCATGTTACTAACATAGTTTAGACAGTGCAGCAACACAAGGCCATGTCCGATGTCTCTAACATATTTAGACAGTGCAGCAACACAAGGCCATGTCCCATGTCCTCTCTAACATATTTAGACAGTGCAGCAAAAACAAGGCCATGTCCGCATGTCTCGAACATATGTTAGACAGTGTCAGCAACACAAGGCCAGTGTCCCATGTCTCAAACATAGTTCTACATTAATTGAAAGTAGTCTATTGTTGTCTTTCAATCTGTTATTTTCTAAACATGATAAAGGATCATTGTTTGCATCCTAAGATGCTGGGTTCTTTTACTGAAGACTCGAAGCGTACTTATACTAAACCGAACCAGATTTATGTCATGTTCTTCCTTAAACACATTTCCAGGGGACCACCCTCTCTACAGCGGTCTTCATCCCAACCAAGAACATCATTAAAACGTTGTTACTGGCCCTTGCAATCTCGTAATCCCATCACTTCAATGCAAGAATGGATGACTCAATGTTCATTTTGTTAATTCAATATAAAATCCTGCATAACAAATCCACTGGCTATTTGCAAACCATTTTAATGCTAAACTCGTTAACACCATAATACATTTGCTCATATACACCAAATCTCCTCCTCCCGGAAATTCTCACTTGCCTCTGAAAACATCCTCGACGAACATCATGAGTTTTCCAAAAACATTCTTTCACTTCTAAACTCATCATACAACCTTGTTTACAGATTCCAATCGGTCAGGAGGCCTTCTGACCCTTTTTGGCCTCCTTCATGATGCTCTGGACCCTCAGGCTTCACGAGCTGGAACCATCTGTGTGTCTGTATTGTTGGCCCCGTACCCAGTGTAGTGTCAAGTCCCAATCAGAGATGTTCCAACCTCTGACACATTCAGCCTCTTCTCTTGTCATTGGTTGGCATCATCATTTGATCCGACATGCTTCTTACACAGTTTTTTCCCTCAGTCTGCACTAAGTAGGTTACGGACCAAGTAGCCTTTTTCACAACCCCGGGTCTCCATTTCTCTCTCTCCTCCACGGGAATCTGGAACAGCATGTTTGTTCCGACTGTAAAAGAACGAAGACTTCTTGGCCCGATCCCTTGTACTGTATCTTCATGACTGCATGTCAGCTTGAAAAGCTGGGTTTTAACTCAGTGATACCTTGTATGTTCTGAGTCTTAACCTGGGCACTCTCCTTACATGTCTTCTATGTCTGAGTCTACACCTGGGCCATCTCCGACCATGTCTTCTATGTCTGAGTCTAACGCTGGGCCATCTCCTTACCATGTCTTCTATTGTTCGGAGTCTAACCATGGGCCCATCCCCTTAACCATTGTATCTTTCTATGTCTGAGTCTAACTGGCGCATCTCCTTTACCAGTCTTCTATGTCTGAGTCTAACCTGTGCCATCTCCTTACCATGTCTTCTATGTCTGAGTATAACCTGGGCCATATCCTTACCATGTCTTCTATGTCTGAGTCTAACCTGTGCCATCTCCTTACCATGTCTTCTATGTTCTGAGGTCTAACCTGGGTCATCTCCTTACCATGTCTTCTATGTCTGGAGTCTACATGGGCATACCTCTTACCATGTCTTCTATGTATGAGTCTAACCTGGGCCATCTCCTTACCATGTCGTCTATGTCTGAGTCTAACCTGTGCCATCACCTTAACCATTGTTTTCTAGGTCTATGAGTCTAACCCTGGGCCATCTCCTTACTATGTCTTCTATGTCTGAGGCTAACCTGGGCCATCTCCTTACCATATCTTCTATGTCTGAGTCTAACCTGGGCCGATCTCCTTACCTATGTCTTCTTCTAATGTCTGAGTCTAAACCTGGGGCCATCTCCTTACCATGATCTTCTTATGTCTGAGTCTAACCTGGCAACCATCTCCTTACCATGGCTTCTATGTCTGAGTCTAAACCTGGGCCATCCTCCTTACCATGTCTTCTATGTCTGAAGTCTAACCTGGGCCATCTCCTTACATGTATTATATGTCTGAGTCTTAACCTGGGCATATCCTTACCATGTCCTTCTATGTCTGAGTCTAAACCTGGTCCATCTCCCTTACATGTCTTCTATGTCTGAGTCGAACCTTGGGCCATCTCCTTACAATGTCTTCTATGTTTGAGTCTAACCTGGGCCATCTTCTCTTACTCATGTCTTCTATGTCTGAGTCTCAACCTGGGCCGATTTCCTTACCATGTCTTCTATGTCTGAGTCGAACTGGTCCATCTCCTTACCATGTCTTCTATGTCTGAGTCTAACCTGGGCCATCTCTTAGTCACCATGTTCTTCTATGTCTGAGGTCTAACCTGGGCCATCTCCTTACCATGTCTTCTATGTCTGAGTCTTAACCTGGGCCATCTATCTTACATGTCTTCTATGTCTGAGTCTAAACCTGGGCCACTCTCATTACATGGTCTTCTATGTCTGAGTCTAACCTGGGCATTCTCCTTACATGTCTTCTATGTCTGAGTCTATAACCTGGTCCTATCTCCTTACCATGTCTTCTATGTCTGAGTCTATAACTGGGCCACTAAAAAAGTGTCTCCTTGCCGAGGAGCGTCCATTTGAAACCATGCTCCAGTGGTTTTTCATGTAGCTCCTTCAGTAGGTTCCTTTGTAGAGTAGCCGGAAACTCGACACCGCTCTCGATACCCTAAGATAACACACAATCAATGTCTACAGGTGACTCTCATCGGGCTTCTCACACCAATCAGGATTTAGTTCAGATCAGTAACGTTGGTTAAGTCACCCTGTAAGTGGGAAGTGCTTCACTTTAGCCAGACCCTGTCCTTGGTAGTGTTCGCCTGGCTGTGGTCCTTAGCTACAATGGAAGGAAATCTACAAATGCCATCTGGATAGGTTGGATAGCTCTGAAATGGAAGTACATCTACACATGCGCCCTGGATAGTTTGGATTGCTCTGAAATGGCGAGTACATCTTAGCAATGACACTGGATGGTTTGGATTGACTCTTGAAATGGGAAGTACATCTACAAATGACCCTGGATATAGTTTTGGATTGATTCTGAAATGGGAAGTACATATACAAAATGACCCTGGATCGTTTGGATTGCTCTGAAATGGGGAGTACATATCTACGAAATGGCACGGATAGTTGGATTGCTGCTCTGAAAGGTGAAGTCATCTACAAATGACACTGGATAGTTTGATTGCTCTGACACGGGTAGGACATCTATTGTATGCATTACTGATATGCGGCTGAGAGGACTTGGATTGTATGTCCATACTGACATGCTGCTGATAGGACTTGTATTGTATGTCATTACTGATATGCTGCTTGAGAGGACTTGTATTCCTTCTCTCTTCCCCCTTTTCCCCCCCCCCCCTCCCCCTCCTCCCCCTTCTCCACCCCTCTCCTTTCCCCCCCCCCTGTCTCCCCCCCCTCTCTCTCCCCCTCCTCCCCCTGTCTCCCCCCCTCTCTCCCCCTTCCCCCCCCGCTCCCCCTCTCTCTCCTCTCCCCCTGTCTCCACCCTTCTCTCCCCTCCCCCTGTCTCCCCCCTCTCTCTATCCTCCTTCCCCCCCCTTTTCCCCCACCCCCTCTCTCTCCTCCTCCTCCCCCTGTCTCCCCCCCCCTCTTCCTCCTCCCCCCCTTTCTCCACCCCTCTCCTCCTCCCCCTCCCCTGTCTCCATCCCTCTCTCCTCCTCCTCCTCCCCCTGTCTCCCCCCCTCTCTCTCCTCCTCCCCCTGTCTCCTTCCTCCTCTCCTCCTCCTCCCCTGTTCCCCCCCTCTCTCTCCTCCCCTCCCCCTGTCTCCACCCTGTCTCTCCTCCTCCCCCTGTCTCCCCCCCTCCTATTCCTCCTCCCCCCTTTTCCCCCCTTCTC
>JAGTTL010000238.1:49580-74779 GCA_036851935.1 Coregonus suidteri | reverse complement strand
CTGGCCTGCCCCTTGGAAAGCCCTCCAGTCGGACACTACGCTGCCCGGAACAGAAAACCCCTTCTTGCCACAGCTCACATTGATGGCCACCCTGGATGAGCGCATACCGACCCAAATTGGGGGGTTTTTGTAAAACTCCGTCTCATGTCCCCACTAAGTGAAACACCGCCAGCTTTAAAAAAAGGGGAACAAAAACACAGCCGGGAAAAGCATGGGAAACCCGGAAGTGGTCTTGGTCACCACCTCCCAAAAACCAGTCCTTTAGGGGGGGGTGTCTTCCCAAATTTGCCTAAATTTTCCCCCTTTTGGGTCTATCCTTTTTTGCAAAAAACAGCATGTGAAATTATTTTTCAACGGGTTGTTTTCCAAGGGGACAGTTACGGGGGTTTTTGTCTAAGTTTTCCTTTTAAACTTTTTAAAATTTTATGTCTTACCAGAGCAAACTTACAAATGGTGCATTCACCCTATACCCAGTGGGAAAACCCCATTTTAAAAGGGTTGTTGTTGTTTTTTTTTTGGGGGGGGGTAAAAGGAAACTTTTTTCCTCCCCAGGTTTTCCCTTTAAATCCCGGGATAAATACTTTTTTCCCTTTATTTTTGAGCAGGTAAAATTCCCGGGGGGGAAAAAAAGTTTAGCAAAACCAAAATTTGTCCCATTTTCCCCACTTAAAAAGTTTGGAGGGGCCCTGAATTTTCATCATGGGGACACGCCCAACTATGACAGAAAAAGGGGGGGAAAAAAACAAAAAATCACATTGTAGTTTTTTTTTATGAATTTATTTGCAAATTAGGGGGAAAAATAATTTTTTTGGCCCCAAATAAAAAAAGTTTCCAATATTTTGTTATTATTTTTGTTTCCCAATGACACAGGTAAAAACCGTTTTCTGAAAGTCTTCACAAGGTTTTAAACACACGAAAGTGATGTTTTGGGGCTGTCGCGGGCAAACACACTTCAACTCCCCAAAAGGGATTTTCTATGGGGTTAAAGACCCTGGAGTGGTAGGCCACCCCGGGAAACCTTAAAATGCTTTTACAAACCCCCTTTCGTTGCCCGGGCCGGGGGTTTTTGGGATCATTGTCAGGCTGAAAGACCCAGGCACGTTTCATCTCAATGCCCTGGCTGATGGAAGGAGGTTTCACTCAAAATCTCACGATACAGGCCCCATCATCTTTCCTTACACGTATCCAGAGTTCCTGGTCCCTGTGCAGAAAAACAGCCCCAAGCATGACGTTCCCCCCCATGCTTCACAGTAGGTATTGGGTGTTCTTTGGATGCAAATCAGCATGCTGTTGTCCTCCAAACACGACGAGTTGAGTTGTTACCAAAAAGTTCCTTTCGGTTTCAATGGACCATAGACATTATCCCAATTTTCTGTCCATCCAAATGCACTCTAGCAAAAATTCAGACGGGCATGGCATGTACTGGCTTAAGCAGGGGGACACGTATGGCACTGCGTAGTGCGTTACTGATGGTAGGCTGTGTTTACTTGGTCCACAGTCTCTCTACATGTCATGCCTTCACTAAAGTCCCCCCGTGTTGTTCTGGGATTTTGCGTCACCGTTCTTGTTGCGGATAATTTTGACCCCACGGGGTGAGGAGTGAGACTTGCGTGGAGCCCCAGATCGAGGGAGATTATCATGTGGTCTTGTATGTCTCTCCATTCTAATGTAATTAGCTCCCACATTGATTCTTCAACCAAGCTGCCTGACACTATGCAGATTCAATCTTCCCAGCCTGGCGCAGGTCTACAATTTTGTTTCTGTGTGTCCTTTGGACAGCTCTATGGTCTTGGCCATAGTTGGAGTTGGAGTGTTGACTGTTGTTTGAGGTGTGGACAGGTGTCTTTTATACTGATAACAAGTTCAAAACAGGTGCCATTAATACAGGTAACGAGTGGAGGGACAGAGAGCCTTCTTAAAAGAAGAAGTTACAAGTCTGTGAGAGCCAGGAATCTTGCTTGGTTGTAGGTGACCCAAATACTTATTTTCCACCATTATTTGCAAATAAATTCATTAAAAATCCTACACATGTAATTTTCCGGATTTTTTTCTCATCAATTTGTCTGTCATAGTTGACGTGTACCTATGAGAAAATTACAGGCCTCTCTCATCTTTTTAAGTGGGAGAACTTGCACAATTGGTGGCTGACTAAATACTTTTTTTTCCCACTGTATGTCGCAAGTAAACGGCCTTGGGTGTGAGAGCGGATACAATTCCCAAGTCTTGGAAGTTTTAAAACACACTCAGATTTAGGAAGATGGAAAAAAAATGTGTCTTGACCATATAAAGTTCTACTGATATTGACAGAGTATATTTTTGTAAAGAATGTCTTCGGTTGTTAATAGGTAATAACCTAGAATAAAAATATTAGAAACTTTGGGATGCCTAGCCATTCTGAAGAGGCTTAGTCTGCCAGTGAGATTAATGGGAAGATTGTTCACATTTAATTAGATACTGCTTGATATTGTTGAATATATGGGACAAAGTTATCTTATCTATTTTGTTGTCACTTATATGCATCATAAGTATTTATATTTTTTGTGGTTCCACTTAAAAGATTGCTGTAGAGTATTTTTCTATATGCAAATTTTTTTTTTATTCCCACAGTCATTTAAATACTAGAGATTTTAGAGTATCTGAAAAACTATTTTTTCTTACTAGGGAGGCGCATTGATATAAAATCGCGGTTTTGACTGCACTGGGCCTTTAAGGTTTCAACGCCAATCATGAACTTTAACCAGTACCAGGACATTTTTAGCCAAAACCTAGTTGCCTCTGCCAGGAGGCGGAACTTCCAGCAAGACAATAAACCCCAAGCATATTTCTCTGAGCAATTGTATTAGTATATAAATAATAGTATTTCCCAATTTTTGAGCATACAATATAACTCAGTATTTGAAGTATTTATTTTATAGTCCATTTTTGCTCATCTTTATACAAGTATGTCAATAATTTCAGGACCCCACTGTACATATATAAAATGCATATCTACTGGAAATTGAGCCTCAGTGTTGTCAGGAAGATCTAAGCGCTGTTTCACGTTCTGGATATATAATATTATATATATTGTATTGACATTAAAAGTAATGTGTGTCAATTGGGTTTTAAGGTATAGAATCATATATCTGTACAAGCCATTTCGATACACCACACATAACATCTGCAAATATGTGATATGTTTTTTTTCTGACCAATATGTGATTTGATAGTGTAAGTGTTACATTTACCAGTGTAATGACACTCAGGCTTGAAGCGGTTACAGGAGTTGCCATGTATTACTCATGTACAGGTCTCTGGACTGACATACTGGCTACAATGGGGACAACAAAACAACATTGTATTATACTACCAACACTGTCAGCTTGCAAAATAAAAAATTATCACTTTTATATGTAGCTACTGATGTGGCGCAGTGGTCTAAGGCACTGCTTTGCAGTGCTAACTGTGCCACTACGAGATCCTGGGTTTCGAAATCAGGCTCTGTCGCAGCCTGGCGCCTAACCGGAGAGACTCAATGGGCTAGGCCAGCGTAGGTCCAGGGTAGGGGAGGGAATGGCCGGCATGGATGTGTAGCTCAGTTTGATTAGAGCATGGCGTTGGCAACGCCAGGGTGTGGGTGTTTGATTCCCAACAGCGGTGCAAGGTCGTTCTTAGTGAAATGTTTTGCCTCCTGCCCGGGTAAGGACCTCAGTGCGGAAGAAAATGTTACGATGGCGTCCACTTTATACACTGGGAAAGTGTTCTCCGTCATTGTTCCTAGGAAATTACAAACAAAAAACCTGAATTAACAAGCAATTCGAATTCAGATCAATGTTTTTACTTGGGTAGTTGGCTACGGTACACTACCATTATTCATATCAGTTCATTTGAACTTGTTATCTGCTCTAACGTTAACTAGCTAACTATTCACTATTTAACGTTAGCTAACGTTAGCCCAGATAGCTAACTTGGCTAGCTCGCTTGCTTTGTCTGACACATAGTCGATATAAATGTTTAAAGCTAGATGTTTCAAACAGTAATTATTATTATAACGACTTTGCAAAGAGTAGTTTGATTACCTGATATTGTGTTATAGACTAGTTGTCTACGGTAGCTAACAATTTCACGTCTGGTATTTTGATTTTTGGCGCCTTCGAGGTCACTTCCGTGTTTTTCTTCTTCTTCTGTTGATTATTGGTGAGCGACAGACAGTGCCACCGCATGGTTCTTCTTCAGTGGGGTTTATCGGCGGTTGGCATCCAACATTATGGTGCATTACCGCCACCTAACGTACTGGAATGTGGGCCAGAGACGGGGAGAAACTAAATCCTAGCTGCCAACCCCGTTTCTCTTAAAAAAGGTAACAAAATATTTGAGACTATATCTAATGACGTTCTGCTCAATATACTCTTTAAACTAATTTCCTCCCTCATACTAAATCTCATCCTCTCTCTTTCCCTCTGATACGGCCCACACTGTAGCAATACATGCTCCACAGTATCTATTTCCTGACATTTACATTTTAGTCATTTAGCAGACGCTCTTATCCAGAGCGACTTACAGGAGCAATTAGGGTTAAGTGCCTTGCTCAAGGGCACATCGACAGATTTTTCACCTAGTCGGCTCGGGGATTAGAACCAGCGACCTTTCAGTTACTGGCACAACGCTCTTAACCACTAAGCTACCTGCCGGCCCCTGACAATAATCACACTTTCCTGATGGATGCTTTATAATATAATAATATAATATAATGCTTTCCGATCACGTTTAATGTCTTATTCAACTGGCTGTGTCCCACCCTTAATCTTGTAAAAATAGCCTCCTCTCTTCTGTCCCTTCCTGCCGTCCTCCCCTCCCCAACTTTCCTCTGTACTTGAAATAAATGCCTTCCCTTATTATCTCTATTCCACTGCTCCTGCCATCTCTGCACCATCACTGTATATATCAGTCTTTTTGCCTCTGCCTTGCTCATTGACACTTCAACATCAACATCCCCACTACTAAGTGCTTGTTTAGCCTGTTCATCTACTGCCTCGTTCCCCTCCACCCCAACATGGGCTGGGACCCAAGTAAATCTTATCTGAAGACCCATCTGTTTAATCCTGCCATGGGTTTGTAGCACCTCATAAAGCAGGTATTGTCTGCTACGTGAGCTAAAGGACTGGAGGCTCATTAACACTGCACATGAATCAGAGCAAATAACTATTCTGTCTGGCTTAACTTCCTCCACCCACTGCAAGGCCATCAGCTCCGCCGTATATACAGCCAGATGATCTGTAATACGTTTCCTGACTTCCACCCCACATTCCTGCACTACAAATGCTGACCCAGTACGTCCTGTCCTTGGATCTTTTGAACCATCTGTGTAAATGGCCACAAAATCCTGATACACAGTTTCCAGACGTCTCTTAAAGAAATCAGCTGGATCAACCCCCTCCCTATCTTTCTGTAGTCTCTCCAACACTTCTAGATCAACTACTGGAGGCGGGAGTAGCCATGGTGGATTTACAGGAATAACTACCGTTGGACTAAACTCCCTTCCATCCAGTCCCATCTCCTTCGCCTGGGTATTATCCACCCACCCAAAGCTTGTGTTCTGTCTTCGCTCATGTTCCCAGCATGCCTGTAAAATCCCTTTCACAGGATGAGACACCCCATGTCCTTGTAGGTTGACCCAATAATTCATTGCCAGCTGCTGTCTCCTAATCTCCAACGGCATATCCCCCATCTCCACCTGTAATGCAGCCACTGGGGACGTCCGAAACGCCCCACTACATATTCTGAGTCCTTGCCCCTGTATGACATCTAGCCTTTTGATAAAGGAATTTGTTAATGTGACTAAAAGTATTACACCCTGAAAATTATAGGAATGTGATAAAATCATAAAACTACAATAAGTTTAGTTAGAAGAAAAACGAGGGCTTTGGCTTATTTTCATATCTATGCTAGCAGGAAACAGGATGTGAAACTAGACACTGAAGAACATGTCCCCATCTTAGGTGTCTGTGTAGGATGCATGTTTGCTCAGCAACAGACTATTTGGGTCTTAAAAAAATAAGTGTGAAATAGACCCAGGAAAAGACGACTAGGTTAGGGTTAGGGTTAGGGTTAGGGTTAGGGGTTAGAGCTTCTTCAAGCTTATAGAGAAATGTGATAGTTGCCTAAATATGGGCTAGGAGCTTTTTCATTGGCCCATTTAGGGACGTAGTAAAGGTATAAAAAACGTTGTGTGTGATTTTCAGATGAATAAAGGCTGACCATTGGAGAGCTCTCAGTGAATAAAGGCTGACCATTGGAGAGCTCTCAGTGAATAAAGGCTGACCATTGGAGAGCTCTCAATGAATAAAGGCTGACCATTGGAGAGCTCTCAATGAATAAAGGCTGACCATTGGAGAGCTCTCAGTGAATAAAGGCTGACCATTGGAGAGCTCTCAATGAATAAAGGCTGACCATTGGAGAGCTCTCAATGAATAAAGGTTGACCATTGGAGAGCTCTCAGTGAATAAAGGCTGACCATTGGAGAGCTCTCAGTGAATAAAGGCTGACCATTGGAGAGCTCTCAGTGAATAAAGGCTGACCATTGGAGAGCTCTCAGTGAATAAAGCTGACCATTGGAGAGCTCTCAGTGAATAAAGGCTGACCATTGGAGAGCTCTCAGTGAATAAAGGCTGACCATTGGAGAGCTCTCAGTGAATAAAGGCTGACCATTGGAGAGCTCTCAGTGAATAAAGGCTGACCATTGGAGAGCTCTCAGTGAATAAAGGCTGACCATTGGAGAGCTCTCAGTGAATAAAGGCTGACATTGGAGAGCTCTCAGTGAATAAAGGCTGACCATTGGAGAGCTCTCAATGAATAAAGGCTGACCATTGGAGAGCTCTCAGTGAATAAAGGCTGACCATTGGAGAGCTCTCAGTGAATAAAGGCTGACCATTGGAGAGCTCTCAGTGAATAAAGGCTGACCATTGGAGAGCTCTCAATGAATAAAGGCTGACCATTGGAGAGCTCTCAATGAATAAAGGCTGACCATTGGAGAGCTCTCAGTGAATAAAGGCTGACCATTGGAGAGCTCTCAATGAATAAAGGCTGACCATTGGAGAGCTCTCAGTGAATAAAGGCTGACCATTGGAGAGCTCTCAGTGAATAAAGGCTGACCATTGGAGAGCTCTCAATGAATAAAGGCCTGACCATTGGAGAGCTCTCAATGAATAAAGGCTGACCATTGGAGAGCTCTCAGTGAATAAAGGCTGACCATTGGAGAGCTCTCAATGAATAAAGGCTGACCATTGGAGAGCTCTCAATGAATAAAGGCTGACCATTGCAGAATTGGGTCTTTGCTTATTTTATTTAAACTAAGAGACTTACAACCTCTTGGGAAATATTCAAAGATTTAAGAGGTAGTTGACTTCAACCATTGAGATAACAAAATTCTCGTGACACCTTTCCAGTCCGAAACGTCCCACTACATATTCTGAGTCCTTGCCCCTGTATGACATCTAGCCTTTCCAGTGAGGTCCGGGCTGCCGAACCATATGCTATACTGCCATAGTCTATTACAGATCAGATCAATGCAACATACATGGTCTTCAATGAGGAACGCCCAGCCCCCCACTCCTTCCCCGTCAGACAGCGCATCAAATTTAGCACCTTCTTACACTTTCCCACCACTCTCTCAATGTGTTCTGCCCAGGTCAATCTGGTGTCAAATTATACCCCAAGGAACCTGAAGGCCCCTACCCTCTCCAAGTTTCTCCCATATAACCTCAAGCTGTTGTGGAAAATAATCACTATACTTTATTAAAATCAAAGTTCTTCCAGAGTTTTTGTAGAATCAAGATTTGACTTTATTAACAATTTCAACAAAAGCAAGGCTAATCTGCAGAGTAGCCCATTTTCTCTCTCTCTGCTCCCCCTCTATATAGTCTCATTCACACACACATCCTAGCTTAAAATCCACTCCCTCTTCAGTTTCCCACTCTCTATCGCTCCGCCCACTTCCTTTGTCTATGATTGCGGCTAAATTCAACTTTTATTCAGTTCAGAATCAATAGTAATACAATCAAATAAAATCAAATGTTATTGGCCACATGCGCCGAATACAACAGGTGCAGACATTACAGTGAAATGCTTACTTACAGCCCATAACCAACAGTGCATTTATTTTTAACAAAAAAGTAAAAATGAAACAACAACAAAAAAAGTGTTTTGAGAAAAAAAGAGCAGAAGTAAAATAAAATAACAGTAGGGAGGCTATATATACAGGGGCAGGTACCGGTGCAGAGTCAATGTGCGGGGCACCGGCTAGTTGAGGTAGTTGAAGTAATTATTGTACATGTGGGTAGAGTTAAACTGACTATGCATAAATAATTAACAGAGTAGCAGCAGCGTAAAAGGATGGGGTGGGGGGGCAGTGCAAATAGTCCGGGTAGCCATGATTAGCTGTTCAGGAGTCTTATGGCTTGGGGGTAGAAGCTGTTGAGAAGTCTTTGGACCTAGACTTGGGCACTCCGGTACCGGCTTGCCGTGCGGTAGCAGAGAGAACAGTCTATGACATAGGTCACTAACAGGCGGACCGCGGTCCGGATCCGGACCCAGAAGCCGTCCCATACGGGACCCGGACCAAAACAAAAGATTATGAATTAAAACCTGACGGGGCGCTTCTATTTTAATATGACACAGCTTTTGTAGTCTTTAGTAAATTCTTATACGGTACTCGTTTTGTGAATGAGGAAACTCACCGACCAATTGCATGTGAGTTAAGCGATCCCACGTGATACCACTCAGCCAATGAAGTCTTTGCATTCCTGGCGGTAAACATTGGGACTCTACAGTGCAGACAGATGAGAGTTTTAGAGGCAAGTTACCAAGGAAAAGGAAAGTCGGATTAAAAAGATAGCGATATATGTAGAAAACAAAGGGAGCGAAAACAGACGAATGAGACGGAGAAAGGGAACGAAACAGACGAGTGAGAAACAGACGAATGAGACGGAGAAAGGGAGAGAGCTTACAGACGAGTGTGCCGGAGAAAGCTGAGGAAAATACGAGTGAGACGGAGAAAGTTGACGAAAATATGAGTGAGACGGAGAAAGGGAGCGAAACAGACGAGTGAGGCTGTGACACTTCTGGCTCCATGGACTTTGATTATTGAGCCAGGGTTGTTTTTTTTTTTTATTTCATTGTTTGGGTGTATTTCTATGTTGGGTATTCTAGTTGTTCATTTCTATGTTTGGTGATTGTTCTTGATTAGTCATATGACTCCCAATCGGAGGTAACGAGTGTCAGCTGTCGGCTCGTTATCTCTGATTGGGAGCCATATTTAAACTGTGTGGTTCTCCTTGGTTTTGTGGGTTTTTGTTTCCTGTTTAGTCATTGTCACTATTGGACTTCACATTCGTCGCTTTGGTTTGTTGTTTTTGGTTGCTTAAAGTAATAAGTCAAACATGTTCTTTTCACTCGCGTGCGCCTTGGTCTCCTTCACTCCTCGACGAACGTGACAGAAAAACCCACCATCAAAGGACCCAAGCAGCGTGTCAAGCGGCAAACAGGGACCCAGCTCCAAAAGGCTTTCTGGACATGGGAGGAGATTTTGGACGGAAAGGGTCCTGGACTTGGAGGAGATCCTGGATGGATGGATCGCCGTCCATGGAGCGAAACGGTGGAGAGGCGACGGCGAGAGGAGCAACGGCGTCAGCAGGGCCATCGTCGGAAGGTTCGAGAGGCAACCCCAAAAAGTTTTGGGGGGGGGGGGGGGGCACATGGCTTTGGGCGGCTGGGCAGCAGGAGGCTACCACAGGGCTGACGGAGGCAAGAGGGGCCATATTCAGAGGGCAACCAGGTTACGGGGGTCACTGGGCAAAGTAGGGAAAGGAGATGTAGAGGCACGGCGAGTGGTACTGGGTGTATTACCAGTCCGGTCCGGCCCGTTCCAGTTCCCGGGTTAGAGCCATGTGGTGTGTGCCTCCCAGTAGGGTCCGGTCCTGTTACGACCCCTCGCACCAAGTGTACGGTGCGCGTCTCCAGCCCGGCCCGGCCTGTTCCGCCCACTCGCACCAGGGATACGGTGCGCGTCGCCCTAGCCCGGCCCGCCCTGTTCCAGCCACTCGCACCAGGGATACGGTGCGCGTCGCCAGCCCGGCCCGGCCTGTTTCCGGCCACTCGCACCAGGATACGGTGCGCGTCGCCAGCCCGGCCCGGCCTGTTCCGGCCACTCGCACCAGGGAAACGGTGCGCGTCGCCAGCCCTTTCCCCACCATTCCTACACCAACGCCACAAGCCTCCTGTGTGTCCCCAGAGTCCTGTGCGTCCTGTTGTTGCTCTCACGCACTAGGCCTTATGTGCGTCCCCAGGGTCCAGCATGCCCTGTTGCTGCTCTCCGCACTAGGCCTTATGTGCGTCCCCAGGGTCCAGCATGCCCTGTTGCTTCTCCCCGCACTAGCCCTGAGATGCGTGTCCTCAGCCCGGTACCTCCAGTTTCCGGCACCACGCATCAGGCCTACGGTGCCCTGGTCCCCCAGGGCCAAGCATGCCCTGTTTGCTGCTTCCCGCACTAGCCCTGAGATGCGTGTCCTCAGCCCGGTACCTCCTGTTCCGGCACCACGCACCAGGCCTACGATGCGCCTCAGACGGCCAGAGTCTGCCGGTCTGCCCAACGGGGCCTGAACTGTCCGTCTGCCCAAACGCCGTCTGAACTGCCCGTCTGCCCACCGGCACCGTGAACTGGCCCGTCTGCCCAACGCCGTCTGAACTGTCCGTCTGCCAAGCGCCGCAGGGAACTGCCCGTCTGTACTGAGCCTGCAAAGCCGCCCGTCTGCCCATGAGCCTTCAGAGCCGTCCGCCAACCGGAGCCGCTAGAGCTCTCCGCCAGACAGGAGCAGCCAGAGCCTTCCGCCAGACAGGATCAGCCAGAGCCTTCCGCCAGACAGGAGCAGCCAGAGAGCCTTCCGCCAGACAGGATCAAGCCAGAGCCTTCCCGCCAGACCAGGGGGACAGGATCAGCCAGAGCCTTCCGCCAGACAGGATCAGCCAGAGCCTTCTGCCAGACCAGGGATCAGCCAGAGCTTCGCCAGCCAGGATCCGCCAGAGCCGGCCATCCAGGATCCCGCCCAGAGCCGTCCAGCCAGGATCCGCCAGAGCCAGCCAGCCCCACCAGGATTCCGCCATTCAGACAGTCCGGTGCTGCCATCACAGGCAGTTGGCCTCAGGTGTACTGCCCCCTTAGTCAGGTAACTGTCCACTTAGTCCGGTGCCGCCCCTTAATCCAGTGGGGTTTATTGTGGGGGGTGGTCAGGTGGAGGGGGCTACGGAAGCGGATAGTGACTAAGGTGGGGTGGGGACAGTGGCGGTTCTAGACACATTTACTAGGGGGGCCAAGGAGGGCGCCCAGTGTTTAATCAGGGGGGCACACATAAAAAAACTGGCAACACATGATATTCAAAGATTATAAACTTTATTTTACTTTTTAAATCAATCATATGACATTTATTATAACACGTATTTTGTACAAGAGTGCAGATGCAAGAGAGATAGTGCCATAAAAATGAAAAATAAAATAAAAAAAAATAATAAATAAAAAGTACAGGGTACAAATACAAGGGTTCATATGCAATGTGACAAAAACTTCCAGGATACAACAAAGGGTACAACAATGTGCCATTTCCTATTTATGGAAGCCCCACTACTGTGGACAGTTGATTCCACATTTTGTTTTAAGAAGAAAACTTCTCTGAGTGATTTATAAACAAAAACACACTACCCTGTATCCTTTAGGTAAAATAAACCAAATCAGAAAAGAAATTCAATTCAAAGAAGCTTTACTAGCATGACCATTGACATACAGTATTGCTAAAGCACATTAAACAGGGAAACGTGTTTACACATTAACATCCAGTAGTCCAATAGGATGCAGACAATAAACATTAAGTTAACAATTCGTTTAAAAGCAACAATCATGTCAACACAATGTAGTCAATATGAACAACACTGATGGATATCAGCAACAACATGAAAACACAAGAATATTACAGGTGTCTGTGTGTGTGTGGTGTGTGTCTGTGTCCTTTGTGTACTTCACTGTCAGTTGATGAGCAGGTTGTACAAAAAAAGGCTTTACAACATATATGGGCAAGTCCATTTAGGACAGCACATTTCCACCATAGTTCACATTAGGAAAAAATGACAGCATGAATGAATGCTCACTAAACAAACATATACTACATATACCTTTTTATACAAATTTTTTTCAGTAATTTTTTAAGAGTGGAAAGGGAAGTAAGCCAATCGCTCATCATAGGATCATACATATTTCAGTTACAAATTTAGTTTACAATATTAGTGTTAGTTAGATCATCATGTCAAAGCTGGACACTGCAAAGTCTGGAACGACACAAGTGTGCAATGATTGGAGTGATTTTTGTTTCTTTTTTTTTTTGCTTTGCTTGTTTTCAAAAGGAAAAATCATAGTTGGTAAAAATAAAATAAACTTCGTTGAAAGGTATCACACTGTATAATTTACAAAATATCTAAAGAGGTTTAGTGGATGCCATAAAACATCTGTGGAGCTTGAAGATTTGTAGTACATAGATGTTTTGGCAGAGATAATTCAAAAGAATAAAATCATAAACTCTATCTAACTTTTTGTTTGCTGGGGCAAAAAATGACTTTATGTCCCTTCCTCGTTTCATGATAACTATTAGAAGAAGAAAAAACGTAGTAAAAACCCAAAAAAAGGGCATGCATTACATTTTGTTACCTAACCATCCCTCCTTACTTAACACTGGCAGATAAACCTGTTGATTACTTTACTAAAAAGTGTATTTGTTATCGCGATGCAACAGCCAAGACGGATGAAGGTTACGTGGTTAACATCACAACATTGTGTAGACCTAGCAAGGATAGCCTAATAACATTTGGATATTTGCTTCTGCTTCGATGAGTTTGCTTTAGATATGATTACATTTCTAAACACAATCGAGACCAGACATTTAAAAACTTGATTTGATTTATGTGTGAGGAACAAAAGGAACATGTAGGCTATGTGCAAGAACACCAAGTCACTTATGATATTAATCGTTTTTGCTTATACCTTCGACCTTCGGGTGCGCCACTCTAATTTACCCGTTGTAGAACGTTGCCGTGTAGAGCGTTGCATTAGTTCCGCTTTTGGCGCTCGCGTGTAAAATAGTTATAAATTCATAATTTTTTATTTGGGTCAGCACGGGGGGGCCACAGGGGTGGCCAGGGACATTTCCAGGGAGGCACGGGCCTCCCCCAGGCCTCCGTGTAAAACCGCCACTGGGTGGGGACCACGACCTGGGCCAGAGCCGCCACCATGGACAGACGCCCACCCAGACCCTCCCTAGACTGTATGCTGGTGCGCCCGGAGTTCGCACCTTTAGGGGGGGGTACTGTTGGACACTCTGGCTCCATGACTTTGATTATTGAGCAGGGTTGTTCATTTTCAATTGTTGGGTGTATTTCTATGTTGGGGATTCTAGTTTGTTCATTAGCTATGTTTGGTGATTGTTCTTGATTTAGTCATATGACTCCAATCGGAGAGGTAACGAGTGTCAGCTGTCGGCTCGTTATCTCTGATTGGGAGCCATATTTAAACTGTGTGGTTTCTCCTTGGTTTTGTGGGTTTTTGTTCCTGTTTAGTCATTGTCACTATTGGACTTCACATTCGTCGCTTTGGTTTGTTGTTTTTGGTTTGCTTTAAGTAATAAAGTCAACATGTTCTTTTTCACTCGCTGGCGCCTTGGTCTCCTTCACTCCTCGAACGAACGTGACAGAGGCAGAAAAAGGGTAAACCAGTTAGAGAAAATAAGGAACAAATGGCACTCTCCAAAAAAAGAAAAGTGGACAATGAAAACAGAGCATTTAATCCAGAATGGACAGGACAGACTCATTTCTGTTCATACTTCCCATGGGGAGCACTAAACCAGTGTGTCTCATATGTGCAGAACCGTGGCACTTATTAAAAGTGGCAATGTGAAACGCCATGATGAGACAAAACATAAAGGTTTTGAACAAACGTACCCACTCAATTCTGAATTGAGATCACAGAAAGTAAGTAGTCTCAAGAGCCCCAATATGACCAGTTCCACCAGGATCCTGAGCAACACATTCACTGCCCAACAACGTGCTCTTGAGTGTTCCCTCAGAGTTTTCTTGGATTTTGGGTAAAAACACAAAAAGCCATTTACAGGATGGAGGGGTTGTCAAAGAATGCATGAGTGCAGTAGCTGAAACACTACTTGAGGGAAAACAAAAAAAATGAGCTTTGTGATAAAAAAAGCAAATCCCCATGTCAGCATCATCTGCCACAAAGTGAAAAGTGAAATATTAACTCAGGATGTGCTAACCCAGCTAGATGAAGTCCATGCATAAGGCGACCATGTGTAGGCTTAGCTGTGGGATGAGTCCCACTGAACATATGTGACAATGCTCAGCGTGTTAGTGTTTGCCAGGTTTTTTCAACACAGCCCAGAAAACATCTGTGAAGACATGGTAGGTGTCACTCCCCCTTCAGACCAGTACAAGAGGAGAGGATATCTACCTGGCCATAAGGAGATGTTAACAAAAAGAGGAATAGAGCCAAAACAATGCTGGTTTCAATAACCACAGATGGAGCCCCTTTTCTATGATAGGGAAAGGAAAAAGGAGCTGTAGCAAGACTGAAAGGGGACAATCCTGAGCTTTTATCTTACCATTGCATCATGTCATCAATCTGTCCTCTGTGCCTCCCTGTCAGATGGAGCATGCTGAGGTGATGAAACAATGATGAAAATGATAAATTTTTCTCAGGGCATCATCCTCCTTTCCTACCAGCATCGACATGCTTAGGGAATTCCTCAGAGAAGTTGATGCCCAATGCTGATGATCTTTTGCTGCACAACAATGTGAAGATTGGCTCAGCAAAGGCAGGAGTGCTAGAGCGCTTTTGGTCCATCAGGAGGGGAATTAGCATCTTTTTTGGCAGAGCTAAGCAAGTCAGAAGGCAACACAGTTTTTCTCTCTTTTTAGAAAATGAGAAATGGATGGATAATGTGGCCTTTTTGGTTGACATCACGTCACATCTGAAATGAACTGAATTTGAGGCTACAGGGCGAGGAAAGGACAATTCAATTTGTGAACGATGACAGCTGTTCGCTCCTTTCAGAGGAAAACTGAAGTGTTCAAGGAAGGACCTGCAGGGAGACTGTGTACACTTCCCTAGCAGTGCAGGAACAGGTTCAGGACAGAGAGATTTGTTCTTCTTTTGTTGATTTTATTGATAGGCTGATTGTAAACTTCAGCAACCGTTTTGACAGCTTCAGCTTTGGAGAGCAGCTCACCATGTTTCATTCAGAACCCATTTCTGATCACAGATGTCAGGGGGTTCTCAAAGGAAGTCACAACAGCACTTTAATGGGTAAATGCTGGCGGTCTCTCCAGATGCAATTGGTTTGATCTCCAAGCAGATGTGGCCCTGAAAGAGCAGTTTTTGTAAGAAACTGACCCCTTCCACTTTCTGGTTCCAAATGGTCCCTGAGAATGCTTTTCCCGGGTCTGAGGAAAGTAGCCCTATACATCTTGACCAGTGTTTGGCTCCACATACAACTGCGAGGCAGCTTTCTCCACAATGAACATAATTAAAACTAATATCGTTCCAGAGGGCTCACCAATGAGCACCTTCACATGTGTATGAGAATGGCCCCTGACTCCATTCAAGCCCAGGTTTTAAAATTCTGGCAAGAAGGGTACTAAAGCTCAATTCTCTCACTGAGCAAAAACATGGTGGAGTGGGATATGAGGGGAAGAAAGTGATACTCTAAAACTGTTCAATTGTTAAGATCTGTTGAGATTTATTATTTGTAAAATTGTTTGAGACTGTTGAGTCAAGATGTGAAACAGAAAAGGGGAAATTCAAACTTTTTCCTCCCTGTATATTATTTTTCTGAAGTTAAGCACTTTTTTTGAAAATGCACAATTTTCACATTTTATTTTATTTTTCTCTTATTTTGACATGCAGCCCTAGTTTTTATTTAGTTAATTAATTAGAGCACATTGTACATATCTACAGTCATACATATATGTTCAGTAGGGCTGCCCCTCTTAGTCGATTAGTCGACTAATCGGTCATTTTGGTCTTAGTCGACTAAGATTTCTTTAGTTCGATAAAGTCATTTTTTATGCCTATTTTCAATGCTTAATTACTCATTTCCAAGTAACTTATGAGAACATTTCTGGTGAACACGAGATTTTAAAGTGGTGGCTTTTGCAGGATTAATTTCGGAGAAGCAAACTCAGTTTTTTACAGATGGTTAATTAACTACATTGATATTGCGCTTTTTCCTAGTCTTGCACAGCTCTGTCGATTAAATCAACTAATCGATTAGTCGACAAAACTCATATAGAAGTGTTAGTCGACTAAGAATTTTCTTTAGTCGAGGACAACCTAATGTTCAGTTCTATGTTTCGTGATAATAATAGTGTCAACAGTTTTTGAATTGTACTGAATTAATTTTGATTAGACGGTCAGTTATTGATTACATTCAGAACTACTAGGCTACTTAAATATATATACCACTAAATTGTTAGACATTATGATCTTCTGGACCTTTGCTTCAAAACATTTTCTCTTCTAACTGGACCTTTTTTTTTAAATTTTGTTGAATAACCCCTGGTCTATGACTAGGGTGGCTGGAGTCCCTTTTTGACAATTGTTGAGGGCCTTTCCTCTGACACCGCCTGGTATAGAGGTCCAGGATGGCAGGAAGCTTGGCCCCAGTGATGTACTGGGCCGTAACGCAACTAACCCTCTGTAGTGCCTTGCGGTCGGAGGCCAAGCAGTTGCCCATACCAGGCGGGTGAGTGATGCAACCAGTCAGGATGCTCTCGATGGTGCAGCCTGCACCTCTTGTCCAGGTGGGAAAGGGCAGTGTGGAGTGCAATAGAGATTGCATCATCTGTGGATCTGTTGGGGCGGTATGCAAATTGGAGTGGGTTCTAGGGTTTCTGGGATAATACTGTTGATCTGAGCCATGACCAGCCTTTCAAAGCACTTCATCGGCTACAGACGTCAGTGCTACGGGCCGGTAGTTCATTTAGGCAGGTTATCTTAGAGTCCTTGGCCCACGGTGACTATGGTGGTCTGGCTTGAAAACATGTTGGTCATTACAGACTGACAGTCAGGGGCATGTTGAAAATGTCAGTGAAGACACTTGCCAGTTGGTCAGCACATGCTCTGAGTTACACGTTCTGGTAATCCGTCTGGCCCTGCGGCCTTGTGAATGTTGACCTGTTTAAAGGTCTTACTCACATCGGCTACGGAGAGCGTGATCACATAGTCATCCGGAACAGCTGGTGCTCTCATGCATGCTTCAGTGTTGCTTGCCTCGAAGCGAGCATAGAAGTGGTTTTAGCTCGTTCTGGAAGTCTTGTAGTCACTGGGTCAGCTCGCGGCTGTGCTTCCCTTTGTAGTCTGTAATAGTTTTCAAGCCCTGCCACATCCGACGAGCGTCAGAGCCAGTGTAGTGTAGTACGATTCAATCTTAGTCCTGTATTGACTCCCTTTTGCCTGTTTGATGGTTTTGTCGGAGGTATAGCGGGGATTTCCTTATAAGCGTCCGGGTTAGAGTGCGCATGTTCCCTGTAATCCATGGCTTCTGGTTGGGGTAGTGTACGTACAGTCCTGTGGGACGACATCATCGATGCACTTATTGATGAAGCCAGTGACCTGATGTGGGTGTTACTCCTCAATGCTATCTGAAGAATCCTGGAAACATGTTTCCAGTCTGTGCTAGCAAAACAGTCCTGTAGCTTAGCATCTGCGTCATCTGACCACTTTTTTATATAACCGAGTCACTGGTGCTTCCCTGCTTCAGTTTTTGCTTATAAGCAGGGAAAATCAGGAGGATATAATTATGGTCAGATTTGCCAAATGGAGGGCGAGGGAGAGCGACGAGAGAAACGGGAGAGCTTTGTATGCGTCTCTGTGTGTGAAGTAAAGGTGTCTTCTAGAGTTTTTTTTCCTCTGGTTGCACATTTAACATGCCTGGTAGAAATTAGGTTTAGAACGGATTTAAGTTTCCCTGCATTAAAGTCCCCGGCCACTAGGAGCGCTGCATCGGGATGAGCGTTTTTCCTGTTGACTTATGGCCTTATACAGCTCATTCAGTGCATTCTTAATGCCAGCATTGTTTTGTGGTGGTAAATAGACAGCTATGAAAAATATAGATGAAAACTCTTCTTGGTAAATAGTGTGGTCTACAGCTTATCATAAGATACTCTACCTTCAGGCGAGCAAAACCTCGAGACTTCCTTAGTATTTGATTTGTGCACCAGCTGTTGTTTTAAAATATACACAGACCGCCACCCCTTGTCTTAACGGAGTCAGCCGTTCTATCCTGCCGATGTAGCGTATAGCCCCGCTAGCTGTATGTTATCCATGTCGTCGTTCAGGCGGCGACTCGGTGAAACATAAGATATTACAGTTTTAATGTCCCGTTTGTAGGGATAACCGTAATCTTTTAGGTCATCAATCCAATTTGTTTCTCAATGATTGAACATTGGCTAATAGGATTGATGGAAGAGGCAGTTTACTCGCTCGCCGTCGGATCCTTACAAGGCACCCCGACCTACGTCCACGATATCTCCGTCTCTTCCTCATGAGAATGACGGGGATTTGGGCTTTGTTGGTGTCCTGTAGGATATCCTTCGCGGCCCCGCCTTCCGTGTGAAGAAAAAATCTTCGTCCAATACGAGGTGAGTAATCGCTGTCCTGATATCCAGAAGCTCTTTTTGGTTATAAGAGACGATGGCAGACAACATTATGTACAAAATAAAATTACAAATAACGCGGAAAAACACACATAATAGTAAAATTGGTTAGAGGGCTGTAAAACATATAGTTTTTTCTACCTACAATCAATCCCTTATCTTTAAAAACACTCCATGTTTAGTTTAAACTCTGTTCAACCCCAGCTCTCCTGAGCTTGACCTGAAGATTGATTGTTGGACATCATGACAGGTTCACGCTTAATCTTTCAAACACACCCAAACCTACTCGTCTCTTCCCCCTCCCACCATACTGTAATTACTCATGGGCTAGTCTCTAAATGCTGTTCAACTTTGGCTCCGCTCTCAGAACTTTGTTTGAGGAGAGATGCATTAGGCCACAGTCTGGTTTCAGTCTTCTGAAAAGGTAGGACAGCCATGGATTTAAGTAAGAGCGAGCAATTTTTCGACCCTAGATCAGATTCCAACTCCACCCACCACACACAGTGAAATGACCCAATTAAGTTCTTGCCTAGCAACAAAGAATTCTAACTATATGTTCGTGATTAACACAGTTTATCTCATAGTCCACTAAAAAAATCTCCCTAAAAGCATACCCTCATCTCCCACCTTCCTCCTGGTAAAGAACACTGTTTTAGAGTTTTCTCTCTACAGAGAACCTGAATCCCCACATTAATGCCCACCGCTCTACCTCATCAATTGCTTCCTGTACCTTCCTGACTATGTATGGCACATTTCTTTCTTCCCCTCTTCCATAAGGCCCCATCATCTGCAAATAACCCACCTCCCTATATACGGGCCGTAACCTGAGAGTAAACATCATTGATCATGATTGCGAACAACAGAGGACTAATCACGCTCCCCTGCGGTGTTCCATTATCCACCAAGTAGCTGCCTGATAATAACTTCCCCACCCTCACCTGGATAGGACTTCCAAACAGGAACGAAGTCCTTTATCCAGTGTTGTACGGTTCTTCCTCCTACCCCCATAATATCAAGCTTGATTAACCCCTCCTTCCACATCATATCATACGCCTTCTCCATCATCAAAAAAGACAGCTACAACAGTCTCCTTGTTCCCCTACCCTTCCTGACCGCTGCTTCTAAGCAGAGCACTGGATCCATAGTTCCCCTACCCTTCCTGAACCCACTCTGATGTGGCGTTACTAGCCCTCTGCTCTCCAGGAAGTGAGTTAGGCCTCTCCGTAATCATGCGTTCCATAATCTTACATACATGTGATGTTAAAAGCTATTGGCCGATAGCGTGTTGAGCTTCGTTGGATCCTTCCCGGGCTTCCGGATTGTACCACTACTGCCTCCTTTCCAACTGCCTGGTAGTTTCCCCTCCTCTTACACTCTGCTGTTCAACACCAATACCTTATCCAGCTGGGTTGGTACCACACTGTTGACAAGGGATATGGAAGGCAGTCAGTCTCTACAGCACACGGCAGCTGGGTTTTGGTACCACACTGTTTGACAAGGGATATGGAAGGCAGTCTCTACAGCACACTGGCAGCTGGCGTTGGTACCACACCGTTGACAAGGATATGGAAGGCAGTCTCTACAGCACACAGCAGCTGGGTTGGTACCACACTGTTGACAAGGGACATGGAAGGCAGTCTCTACAGCACACGGCAGCTGGGTTGGTACCACACCGTTGACAAGGGATATGGAAGGCAGTCTCTACAGCACACGGCAGCTGGGTTGGTACCACACTGTTGACAAGGGACATGGAAGGCAGTCTCTACAGCACACGGCAGCTGGGTTGGTACCACACCCGTTGACAAAGAGATATGGAAGGCAGTCTCTACAGCACACACGGCAGCTGGGTTGGTACCACACCGTTGACAAGGATATGGAAGGCCGTCTCTTTACAGCACACGGCAGCTGGGTTGGTACCACACCGTTGACAAGGGATATGGAAGGCAGTCTCTACAGCACACGGGCAGCTGGGTTGGTACCACACCGTTGACAAGAGATATGTGGAAGTCAAGTCTCTACAGCACCACGGCAGCTGGGGTTGGTTACCACACCGTTGAACAAGGGACATGGAAGGCAGTCTCTAACTACAGCACACGGCAGCTAGGTTGGTACCACACCGTTGACAAGGGATATGGAAGGCAGTCTCTACAGCACACACGGCAGCTGGTTTGTACCACACCGTTGACAAGAGATATGGAAGGCAGTCTCTACAGCACACGGCAGCTGGGGTTGGTACCACACCGTTGACAAGGGATATGGAAGGCACAGTCTCTACAGCACACGGCAGCTGGGTTTGGTACCACACCGTTGACAAGGGATATGGAAGGCAAGTCTCTACAGCACACGGCGCTGGGTTGGTACCACACTGTTGACAAGGGACATGGAAGGCAGTCTCTACAGCAACACGGCAGCTGGGTTGGTACCACACTGTTTGACAAGGGATATGGAAGGCAGTCTCTACAGCACACGGCAGCTGGGTTGGTACCACCAAACGTTGACGTCTGGGTTTATGAGGTCACATCCTCCACTGCCAGCCAGTTTGTCAAGGAGATATGGCCTCGCCCTCCCTCAGCCTTTCTGAAGACATTTGCTGTCCGGGTAGCCCAGACTGATGAGGCTGTGAGCAGTGGTGGTTTGTGTGAGGCCTCATAGTGGACCTCAGAACTGTCCAACAGCTCCTGGAGTTCTTGGAGTAGGGCATCTGTCCAACAGCTCCTGGAGTTTCTTGGAGTAGGGCATCTGTCCAACAGCTCCTGGAGTTCTTGGAGTATGGGCATATGTCCAACAGCTCCTGGAGTTCTTGGAGTAGTGCATCTGTCCAACAGCTCCTGGAGTTTCTTGGAGTAGGGCAGGGCTGCTCCAACAGCTCCTGGGGTTTTCGGAAGTGGAGTAGGGCATCTGTCCAAGTACAGCTCCGCATGAGTTACTTGGAGTAGGGCATCTGTCCAACAGCTCCTGGAGTTCTTGGAGTAGGGCATCTGTTCCAACCAGCTCCTGGAGTTCTTGGAGTAGGGCATCTGTCCAACAGCTCCTGGAGTTCTTGGAGTAGGGCATCTGTCCAACAGCTCCTGGAGGTCTTGGGAGTAGGGCATCTGTCCAACAGATCCTGGAGTTCTTGGAGTAGGGCATCTGTCCAACAGCTCCTGGAGTTCTTGGAGTAGGGCATCTGTCCAACAGCTTCCTGGGGTTCTTGGAGTAGGCATCGTTCCAACAGCTCCTGGAGTTCTTGGAGTAGGGCATCTGTCCAACAGCTCCTGGAGTTCTTGGAGTAGGGCATCTGTCCCAACAGCTCCTGGAGTTTCTTGGAGTAGGGCATCTGTCCAACAAGCTCCCTGGAGTCTTGGAGTAGGGCCATCTGTCCAACAGCTCCTTGAGTTCTTGGAGTAGGGCATCTGTCCAACAGCTCCTGGAGTTCTTGGAGTAGGGCATCTGTCAAGAAATAGCTGAAAGTTTTAAGAAAAGCATTTAAAAGTGACAGATTTAGGGTATTATGCATTTGAATCATCACACAACTAATTAAAAGCAAACACAAAAATAAACTCCATCTCTGCATCCACCACACAGCTGATATTCAAACAAAATTGAAGAAAATGTGTTCTGCACTACAAATTAACGTCTATAGTAACCTACAAACGTATTTATCTTGAGTTTTTTTTCAAGAAGCAGCATCAGAGAACCGTTTATATTGAGAGAAACACTACACAAATACAGTACTTAAGTGTGAGGGGTAGCATTTATTACATAATCAGTAAAAACAAACGTTAGGCCTATATGCAGGGTAAAAGTATAGACACAGCACTGGAGAAAACTGCTCTTAAGGTGACTGGTCATATTCCTCATCCAATTCCACACTGTTTATTACATCTACTGTAGGATCATGAGTTGTTCCTGACTGCGTATGAGCACCCTAAACAACTATTAGAATCTAAGTTTGTCAAGACAATTTGTAAAGACAGTTAAAGTTATATAGTACATTCTAACTGTCATGGGAACATTGGTCCAGTCGGTGGTGGTATTGGGAACAATTGGTCCAGTCGTGGTGGTATTGGTCAAGAACCTGTAAATAAAACAAGACAAACAAGTTTTAATAGATGTGTAAGAATTGAACCATATCTATAAAAAGTTTAAATGTACCTTTTTTTACTAGTGTGCATTCAGATTGCGTCGTAATTGGCTGAAAGTGAGTCTGTTCAAACGTAAAGTACTGATGGCTCTCCTTCTCTCTGTTGTGTGGACTCTGAACCAATCACTGACCTTTACATCCAGGTAGAACTCTTGTCTAAGTAGAAAGCCAAGTACTGAGGGTAATTGGCAGATTATATATATTTATTTTATTTAACCTTTATTTAAACTAGGCAAGTCAGTTAAGAACAAATTCTATCTTACACTGACGGCCTACACCGGGCCAAACCAGACGACGCTGGGCCAATTGTGTGCCCGCCTATGGGACTCCCAATCCGACCGATTGTGATACAGCCTGGAATCGAAACCAGGGGGTCTGTAGTGACTGTAGTGACGCCTCAAGCACTGAGATGCAGTGCCTTAGACCGCTGCTCCACTCGGTCTGTAGTGACGCCTATAGCACTGAGATGCAGTGCCTTAGAACCGCTGCTCCACTCGGTCTGTAGTGACGCCTCAAGCACTGAGAATGCAGCGCCTTAGACCGCTGCTCCACTCGGTCTGTAGTGACGCCTCAAGCAGCACTGAGATGGAGCAGTGCCTTAGACCGCTGCTCCCCACTCGGTCTAGTAGTGACGCCTATAGCACTGAGATGCAGTGCCTTAGACCGCTGCGCCACTGGTCTGTAGTGACGCCTCAGCACACTGAGATGCAGTGCCTTAGACCGCTGCGCCACTCGGTCTGTAGTGACGCCTCAAGCACTGAGATGCAGTGGAAAAGCCTTCCCAGAAGAGTGGAGGACTGTTATAGCAGCAAAGAGGGGACCAAACTCCATATTAATGCCCAAGATTTTGGAATGAGATGTTGCGTCGAGCAGGTGTCCAACATACTTTTGGTCATGTGGTGTATCAGGACCGAGAGCGTAATGCTTCTTATGTAGATCTTCATGAGTTTTTAGTGTTAGAAAACGATCGTTACAGGGATGGTGAAAACAGCCTACTGCCCGTATCAGGGAAACTGGGCAGAAGAGAGGGTGTTCAATATCAGTAATTGATGACGGATCACCACCTCAAAGCTGACCTGGCAAGACGGAGCTGCTATTCCTCCCGGGGAAGGACTGCCCTTTCCATGATCTCGCCATCACTGTTTGACAACTCCGCTGTGTCCTCCTCCCAATGCGAAGAGCCTAGCGTGACCCTGGACAACACCTGTCGTTCTCCGCCAACATCAAGGCCGGTGACGCCGCCTCCTGCAGGTTCATGCTCTACAAACATTCGAGAGTACGACCCTGCTTAGCACAGGAAGCGGCACAGGTCCCTAATCCAGGCCTTTGTTCATCTCCCGTCTGGACTACTGCAAATCGCTGTTGGCTGGCCTCCCTGGGCCCGTGGGCCCTTAAAACCCCCACAAATCATCCAGAATCCGCAGCCCGTCTGGTGTTCAACCTTCCCAAGTTCTCTCCCGTCACCCCCCTCCTCCCCCACACTCCACTGGCTTCCCCTTGAAACTCCACCCTACAAAACCATGGTGCTTGGGCCTTGGGGCAGGTTGGGAAAAGGCCCTCTGTACCTTCAGGCTCTGATCGGGCCCACAAAACCCAAACAGGGCATTGCTTTATCCACCTCTGGCCTGCTGGCTCCCCCTTCCCCTGCGGGAAACATAGCGCCCGCTCAGCCCAGTCAAAATGTTCGCTGCTTTTGGGACCCCATGGTGGAAAAAGCCCCTCACGGGCGCCAAAACCCGCGGAGTCCCACGACCCCTTTCCCGGGGACTTTGAAACCCCACCTCTTTAAGGAATACCTGGATAGGGTAAAATAAACCTTTTTAACCCCCCCCCCCCCCCCCAAATTTTAAGTGGTTTTTTCCCCTGGGTATGGGTAAAAAGCACCAATTTTTGAGTCGCCTTTTTTTGGCTAAGAGCGGCGCTAAATGACGTTAAATGTGCCCTTGAGCGGCACTTAAAACCCAAATTTCTCCTGTAAGTCGCTCTGGGTAAGAGCTCTGCTAAAAGACTAAAAAGTAAATGTAAATGTAAAAACAGTAAAACCCTTTGTTTTTCCCCCGGGGGGTTTCGTTTTCCCAAAATCCCCGCGATAAGTGAAAAACCGCGAAAAAGAAAAATTTTTTTTTTTTACAAATTTTGCAACTATTACATGTATAAAAATACGTGACTCACTGTAGGCCGTTTTGTCACTTTTTGGGTTTAGAAATGGGGCGAAAATTTCAAGAAATTTTGGGCCCAAATTAAAGTAAATTTGCCCCTGTTTTTGTAATACACATAACCCGCACGGACACAAAAGGGTAGCACAATTTTTGCATGTTTTTTATACAAGAAGCGGGGGTGA